>DWHM01000038.1:0-13693 GCA_018247595.1 Losaria neptunus creber | reverse complement strand
ATTGAAAACATTCTTCCTTAAAAATAAAAATGTATGATACGTAAGTTGAAATGGAAATAAAAATATATCTACTTTTAATAATGTCGGACAGATTTTGCAGCTTCAAAGCTACTCCATGTAAAAGAGCAGTGGGAGTCGACGTATAAACCATAAAAACCTTTCAATGTGTTACTCAAAAATTATATTCAGTACTTTTAAAAGATATTAAAATTAGGAAAGAAATAAATTATTGAAAATAAAAATAATTGTTTTATTTTAATTGCATCATATTTTTTATATTAAGATACCGTATAAAAAAAAATCACATCTTTGCCTCTTTCGAATAAAACAAAATTAATGTAAACAACGAAAAAAAATAGCCTCACCTGTTACACTTGCAAATTAATTCATGAAACAGCAACTGTTAAAATAAAAACTGACGAAGGAATGATCCTTTCATTTTTGTCGAAACGTCAGTTTTGCCGCGCGATTTATCTTTTTTTTTAAGGCAAAGACAATGTGGCGTAGAGCCCGGCGCGTCGGCGTGCGGGAGGCGAGTGTTCGGTGCGCGTGGCGGCCGGCGGCGGTGCGGCGCGGCGGCGGGAGAACGGAAGCGATGTTTAGTCGAATAGCCATTGTGCGATACACGAGCTTTGTTAGTTATACATTATCATCCTATAACGTATCTCTGTGAAAGCCTTTACGGTTAATTAGGTCTTGTACATTACCTATAAAACATTATATCCCCAAATTTAAAACAACCGCCTCATGTACCAAAACCACAAACAATATAAAAACTTACTATCTTACGAAATTGTCATAAATATTTTCATTAAACTACGAACCGATGAGACCGTCGAGATGTTCACCTGATGCTAAATGATACGTTTACTATCATATAGTATATTATTTATTTATTTAATAAGAAGGCAACATTTGTATATTCAAATATAAAAATTAGAAAATATTAAGACAGTTTCAGTAAATAGCATATTTAAAGGCTAACTCTACTTGTCTATAATAAAATGGAGTAAATACGTCAAGGTTATTTAAAAAGTGTAGTTAATATGTATTGTTGTATACAACAACACATGAAGTGATAACGTAATTACATTACACCAAGATTTTTTTTATTTTGTTTCTGAACATTAGAAATATATTCAATTAATTTAGACATTGTATTATAATGCTTTACAATTCTATTTATCGCAGCATTTCGTCCAGAATTTGCTAACTGAAGTTAGTTTTAAAAAGGTTATAGTTAATTTTTCTGACATTGGGCTTAGAAATAACCTAGGATACTTTATATTATACACTCTAAAAACTGCCTTCGTTGAATTAATATATAACATGTCTCATTATACCAATGATTTCACTAACTGCAGCATCCTTCTGAGCGGGAAACAGTAATGTTTTAATACTAATCTTTGGGGGTAAGAAAAGAACTGCGATGGTATTGATAGTCTCGGATAACAGAGACGTAAATCCTACAACGGAAACGGCAAGAATTATTAAAAATAGTTTGAGGCTTTAATTCCAACGATACAGAATCAAACAATTATCTGTTTTCCGGCAACAAAGTCAAAGAATTTGTAAAAATCATGTTACGACGGAGCACCGGCATAACTTTAACAAAAGGCTTATCGGATAGATCTTAGTAACGAACTCGTCCATTGTTCCCGCCGCGGGGCCGTGTCAGGAATCTCGTTATCAGGAGGCCGAGCTGCTATCAGTAAAGTTTCGTACCATCGCAGACCTCGCGTGCCCAAATTAAAAACCTATTAAGGCCAGCCCCACCAAATTCTTAACGTGCTATATACAATACACGTGCAGGCACATTTACATTTTTCATACATTATGTAAGACTGAAGATACTTTCCATAAGCTTGTGCTCTTTATAAAACTTTGTACAACAATACATGAAAATATGAAAGAAAGTTACATCATTTTTCTTTCATTAATCATTTATATGAAATATTGTGTAATTTTTCTCAGTAACTTTTCTATTTAGTTCTTGATATTGTGATTTGATTCATTTCACTACGTAACTATATTATGGAACAGCAGGATCTGATACAAGCATATTCTTGTTTAATAGAAAATCGCAAACTTTTTTGTTGTTACAAGACTTTTGGAGTGATATAAACTTTTAGATACTTTTTTATCATAAAATACTTGTATTAAACAGTATATAATATGAATATAACAACATCAAGTATCTAAAAAATCTTTTAATCCATTCGTAAGCCAATAGTTGATCATCCTAACGGAGTGGCCGTGAGAGACCCTCTTCAAATCCCTAAATAATCCTCTATTCAGTCTTCACCTCGACAGGATTATTTAAAGTCAAATGTTGAATCTACTCACTAACTTACTGTTATAGCTCACCAGCAGATAAACAGATTTTTATCGAAGACAAAATCAATTGCCGCAATGTCTACATATTTCTAAGTCATTATTGAAAAATCTTAAAATCAGCAACTATTCATCCAAATCTTAACTTTCTACTACACATACCTAAAGAAAGTCTTAATATTTAATATGCTTCATTACTGAAATTGGTTTTGTCTTCAAATATCTATACCGAAGTGTCATCTAGCTGTCTCCAGACTATGACTACATCTTCTTTCCAAGGTACTATGTTCTTCCGAAGGACGGCGATCGTTAAGGCAATTTGGACTTTATATATCGCGACTTTTTAAAACGAATGGGTGCTCTTTCCAAACAACTGGTGAAGGTTTTTTCGGAAACCTTAACATATTCAGTACATCGTTATTCGCTGCTGGATAACGTGTCATTCACCATTAGCAAATAGCATTTAAAGTATCTACTTAAACTTAAAATGGAAACACCGTTATCAGCTTATCTGAAGTTTTATAACCTGGTTAACAGTCTGTTACTTAACACAGTTAACTATGTCCTAAAGAAATAGTTGGAAACAGAATTAATAGAAAGCTGTTGATTAAACAATTACTTGAAGAACGTCTGAGCCTGCAAACAAGAGAATTGACTTAAGTCCTTGGAAAGTAACTGCTCTTTCCGCGTTACAAATTAATAAAAAGTTTAAGGTTGTAATGGTAAGCAATTTAGCATTTACAATTTAGAATGAGAGAAAGTATTTTTTTTTTTTCAAATAGCCGACGAAATGAGCAAGGCATTCACTTGTTAGTAAGTGACACGCTTGCCCATAACACTGCGCTGGTTAAGATGGTACACACAGCACCACATTGCCTTACATTGCAGTCGCCTTGAGACGTAAGTTATTAAGACTCATTACCCCAGTAATTTCACTAGCATACAGTACCATTCAAACAAAATAAATTATTAAAGACTAAATGTAACAAAAACAAACAATTTAGAGTTATCACATAATACTTTTTTCCTAAATCCATACATCGTAGTAAACTAAATATTTTTGAAAGTATTGAAATTTAGAGGTTCTCATCATTAAAAATACCGATAGATCAATAACATAGACAAAAGTACTAAGTTTAGACGTCTGTTAGTAAGCACTATTGTTGTGGCCACGCTTGCTGTAGATTAACCAGATCAAGGCTGACTAATAGTCACGAATAGTAAAGTCTAGAATCATTCAGACTAAAAATAAATTGAAATGTAAGTGTTTAAAAAATTTATCTCATCACCAACCTGTGATAGCCCAGAATGCAGTGATTAGGAAACTGTTACAGCACAGGTAATAACTAAATCGCTCAAACTCGCTTTGGGCCAGCGTGGTGGAAGATGACTCAAATCTCTACTTTATTGGGGGAGGCTCATATCCAACTGTAGATTTTTAGCGACTGATTATCATAATAATTTAGTTCATAAAACGATTGTAAGCACTCTGATAGGTATGAGTTCGATCCCTTCTGAATCTTGAGCATCCGATGAAGGAAAACATCGTGAAATAATCGACATGTTCCAAGATAAACACTTTTTGTGGAGAATGTGGTATCCATTAATCTTCACTCAATCGGCTTGTTGGTACCCTAGTCATCCTTTTTCTACAAAAAGACCCCTAATCCTAGCAAAGGAAACAGAGGGTTGTTTATTATCTCCAACTGATAGTAAGTCTCTTTTGCCACAGACTGTCTAGGTAGATACCGCCGCAACTCCTACTTCTACCGCCAAATAGTAACGTGCAAACATTACTGCGTTTACTGAAGGGTGATGTATGCTAGAGAAATTACTGGGGTAACAAGACTTAACACTGTACGTCTCAAGGCGTCGAGCGCAATGCGGTGCTGTGTATACCATTTGCTCGTCGCCTCATCGAATCGACTGACTTAACACGTTTGGACCCCAATGTTACCAGTAATCTAGTACATGTAAGTTTGTTAAAAAACAGTAATACGATAATTTGCAGTGTGCAAACACGAGCTCGCAGTCGCGTCTGCCAGGCAGTTAGGAAACTTGAATTCGTTACCTAAATCCTATTTAAGTTCCGCGCAACTCGACTGCGGCCCTGATAACTTCCGCGGCATGTGACGTTAAGTCTTCTAAGTGTTTGTAAGTTAAATAATAAACTATTTTGTATACTTTAATGTCGTTTACATGTGCTACTATATGTTTTACTAATAACAAACGTAATTCTATTTAACTAAAGCTGAGATATTTTCAACAATACAGTCTTCTTCATCAGCTGATAGATCTCCACTACTGGACATTGGCCTTCCCGCTCCACGCTGGCCCAATGCGGGTTGGTCGGGCGCCAGACCCTCGTTTGTTGATTAGTAGAGTGCACCAAGAGCAGGTGGGGTTGCTTTGGGTCCCGTTAGTTGTTGTATAAGACCCCTTCCAGCCATTAAGTACATATTATACACTCTGGATCGCTGGATATTTGTTTTCAATTTCAAATTTGCTACGTGGTGCTGCAGTGGTATAAAAGGACTCCAATTAGCGCCATTGCCGTTGCCAATTGCGATCCAAACAGTAATTTTTTTATATTATTTACTATTTTTAAGTCTTTCATTAATTTGCTTTTTTTTCAATAATTATTTTTAATTTTACTTATTTTTTTTTATTCGGCTTTGCATCGTAACGAGCAAGGTGTTCACCTGATGGTAAGTGACACGCTTGCCCATAATGCGGCGCTGGTTAAGATGATGTACGCTACATTGCGATCGTCACCTTGGGACATAAGGTGTTGTCCCGTTATCCCAGTAATTTTTATTAGCATACAGCACCATTCAAACTACAACAGTAATGTTCGTATAGTACTGTTTGCTGCAATAGGAGCTGCGGCGATACCTACCTAGATGATCTCCGGCAACAGAGGCCTACCACCAGTAATTCTGATTAAGTAATATTAATTACTGCTGTGAAAACTCCGCCAATTATATATTAATGTAGCGCTGATTAAGATGGTATACATTGCAACAAACTATTCTCATGGTTTGCTGTAGAAAATGTTGTTTCATCACCACAATAATTTAGCTGGTTACAACAGTCTTTAAATCAAAACTCACATATCTTTACACATAACCCACCAGTAGAAATATACATGTATACGTATTTCAGTATATTTGTCTATCAGATCGGCTCTGCTGACTTAAACTTACTTTCTGGTATTTTCTTTTAAAAATCAACAAACTAAAGTGCTTTAACACCATAATGTAAGTACGTATTAATTTAAAAAATATCTTGATTATATATTTTTTGGTAAAATTACTTGAAATACCAGAAAGTTTCCTGCGATATAATTAGCATGCGGCGCGAACAATTCTGAGTAATTTTCCTGTACAAGTGTTTGCGGTGTTCGCGCGCTCGATCTCGTGCCTGGCGGCTGTTACACGAATAAATTAAAACTTGCCCGACCGCACGCAGCTACCACCTCCACCACCACCAGCCCGCCCCGCAATGACATGGATTGATATAACTCATTAAATAGCCTATTTCTCAACCCTTTATTAACCCATTGCAGTTATTTCGTAGTCAAATAGTAATATTGTAATTATCGAATGTCCCCGGGGTGAACAAAAAACAGTTGCGCATATATATATACTGGTGGTAAGTCTCCGTTGCCACAACTCCTAATACTACTGCCAAATAGTAATATACAAACATTACTTTGTTCTAGTTTGAAGGGGCTGTGTGTTAGTGAAACTACTGGATTAAAGAGACAACATGTTACGTCTCAAGACGACAAGCGCAATTTGGTGCTGTGCCATCTTAACCAGTGCCATGTTATGGGCAAGCGTATCACTTAGCATCAGGTGAACACCTTTGTTCGTCCCATTAAAAAAAATACTATTATTTTTTATTCTTCGAAGCGATGAGACGAGCAAGGCGTTCACCTGATGGTAAGTGATACGCCTGCCCATAACAACATGGCGCTGGTTGAGATGGTATACACAGCACCACATTGCGCTTGTCGCCTTGAGACGTAAGATGTTGTCTCGTTACCCCAGTAATTACACTAGCGTACAGCACCCTTCAAACCGGAACACAGTAATGTTTACACGTTACTATTTGGCGGTAGAAATAGGAGCTGCGGCGGTATCTTCCTAGACGGTCTCCGGCAAGAGACCTACCGCCAGTAAAAATTTATTATTACATTGTGCTATAGCACGGATACTTGACTTTTTGTATATTATTTCGATATCGCATCACCCGCAGCGCTTTCTAACCTACTGCTTTATTTTGATAGTATTAAGTAAATAAACTTTATATATACCAATTAATTGTAGTATACAATAAAAAAGGTTTCAACTGATACACTTTAGATTTTAAAAAATAATTATGGGTAAAACATTAATGGTAACTATTTAATTAATGACTTAAGTAATCCCCTTTTCTATTGATTGTTATTAATTAATACCAACATTAAGACAAATACAAAGATATTTCACGGAGTAACGCGGCAAGGCTACGACTTAAGAGCATTTGGTAATAAATTATCCCGTCTCAAGATTTATTCCCGTCTTTGCTTACTATCAACTTTCATGGAAACCTTTTCGTTACGAAACGAGATTTCCTTTATCAGGACGTTTTAGAAATGGAACAAAGGGCTATTCGAGTCAAATTACATCCGTACCGGCGGAGGAGCTCTCGAGGAAAACACAACTTTGAGTACACTTCTAATTATTTCTACGTAGTTAAAGCTTTGGATCGTACAATTTAGGTAACGGCACAGTCGCCGAGTAAGGTAACACTTTAAATATTCAACGTAATCCGGCTTAAGTAAGCGAGGACTGTCTTTGTCTTCCACTATTGTTATTTGCAGGAGCGCATCTTGAAATCTAATACAGAGTAGTGCTTATAACAACACGACCTTACATTTTACTGCATATTTTATATACAAGGAAATATGAAAAAGAAAATGAGGAGAGTTAATAAGGGTGGCTTGATGATGACAGCAGATTTTATTCATAAATATGTAAACACTACACCTTGATGATTATTATTGATGTATTTTCTACAGATGGCTTACATTTTAATAAGCGAAGTTTGCTGATGACGACGAAAATAGTCACTACTACCTCTTTATTCTATTACCGCCTTATTCGCTTTGTAAGTTACACCAGGTTTAGTGTCAATAAAATATTATAAGCGATCTTCTACATATAATAGTAAATTTCAAAAGTGAATACATTACAGTAGAATTCGTACTTTTTGTACGACTAGTATGATACTAATAAATCTGTCTGCGATACTTTGTCAAAGGACTGATAATAATAACTGTATTCCACAAGCGATTCGTTTCGGTATGTCGTCAAATCAATATTTCTATAGCTTAGAATTTGGCGGCATGCGATGGCATGAATTGCTGGCAGCATTGTGGAGAGCACGACATAATTCGTTTATGGCGTCAACGTGCCCTCAGACGCCAGTGTTGGCGCTTAAATGTAATAACGGCTCGTTGATATTCAATTTTATTGTATCATGGGAATATAAATTGTTGCGGTGATATGTGAACTGCTTACATTGTACTTCGTTATCGGTCTTTTTATCAACAAGAAGGTGAAGTGCGCTCGTCTGGAATACTGAGTCCCGGAAATTTATTTATTTGACAAGGAGACGAGACGTGCAAAGCGGTCATCTGATGGTAAGTGATAGGTTTGCTCTTAACAACGTGGCACAGGTTAAGAGTATATACACAGCACCACATTGTGCTAGTCGTCTTGAGACAAAAGATATTATATTTCTATGCCCTTCAAACCGGAGCCCAGTAATGTTTACACACTGCTGTATCACAGAATAAACGGGAGCTGCGGCGGAACCTACCTAGATGGTCACCGGCAATAGAGATTTACCACCAATAAAATCAAGTCAAATAATAGTTAAACGTTTGATGAGTGTTCACAAGTTTCTATGGCGACAGATTGACAATCTAAAGGTAGTATTTACCTAAACGGTTTTACTAATATGGCCAGTTAAACGAACCTAGAATCCTGTTACAAAACAAGTATTTAGCCGTCTTAATACGGTGGCGATTGAGAAAATAAAAAGTAGTACGTATAACGTATACAACGTAAGTAATAGTTGTTACAATAGAACAATAACAAAAACAACTAAATTTATAACCTGTGTGCTTGTAGTAATTGTGCAAAAAACACTGTTCCAGTTGTAAGGTCTTTTAAACTTTTTACACTTCCACCGATAAAATCAAAAGTAATATACCTAACAGAATATAAAACAGATTACAGTTCGTATTTTCAATGAAAAAAAACTGAAGTATGTACTCGTTAAACTAGAGCAAACGTTAAAATTAATGACGACAGACATTTTCAAATAGTATTCACTATTTCATGTTCCAATATAATAAATAATGCATTTCTGTGCAACAAACAAACACGATTGGATTTGTTGTGAACGTATTCATTAAGTATTAATATATCGCCGCACGCTGTAGGGAAGTAGGAGAGTTGAAATTAATTTGTGAGTATAATTTTATGTTAACAAATATCGGCTCCTGCCCTATTTCCATTGAGAACACATTTATCATTTGATGGTGATCGAAAATAAGCCGAGTTTGCAAATTATGCGGCGTTCCGCAGAGATCTGGTTTAGCCTACCCACTTACCTTCATCTCATTTGAATATATTTCATCGAAATGCATTGCTTTCTGTTGAATAATATTAGCGTAAGTCTTTTGTTATTTACATAAGACCACGTTACATTTACGTCTGTACAACGCGGAACAATGCAATGTCTGCCTCTTGCTGTACCAGCGGCGGGATCATTCTGAATATTTAACTTATATTTTGTTACGAATAGTTCATTTGAACTTAAATATGTACATAAGAAAACAGTGTTATTGAATAAAGTGTTATGAAAAAAAAAACGCTTTATCTAATATTAAGCATTAGTTGGTTAACTAAATGACTGTACTTTAAAATTCATTAAATTTTAACGTTGTATAAGAAAAGATATAATCTAGTATATCTTAGAAAAAGCTAAAATTGCTTTAAACAATTTTTGTAAGCTTGGGTATTGAGAACGTAAGTTCTCAATACCCAAGCTTGAAGGTAACTTCATTATGATACTATTTTCTAGTATTTTTAATGAGATATGTTTCATGTAGAATATTCATTACTTCTTTATATAGTCTATAGCTGTACCTAAAAGATAGTTTCCTGGAAAAACTTTTGCTACCAACGGAGCAACGTTTATGCAATCGACTTTATATTGCACTTAACTCTACAGTTTTATCAAGAATACGGGCACAATTTCCCCAAAGACCCAGACTAAGCTAATCCATTAGCGTAACATGAAAATCAAATACAAAAGTATCCATAAAAACATCGAGGCAGTATTACGGAGCACCACCCCCAGGGTGCAGCCCTGCATTTCCGCACTGCTTATCGTGGAGGTTTTATATCTTCGATCTTTATAGGCCTGATAATTCACGTGAAACTATTAAACGGATTAATTTTCGAAATTTTATTGCTAAACTTCATGAAAATATGACCGTATTTTTTTATTTAATTTTAGTTCTGTTTACATAGCTGAAAGGCCATGATTAATGTCACTATTTATTATTATAGTAAGACTATATGTACAACTTCTTTCATTTCAGCTATACCATAACTTTGATTAGTTTTATTTATGAATATGTAATAAAAGCGCACTTTAAGAATAGAAATGTAAAGATTTTTTTATTCGAAAACTTTTGTCTGTTCTCTGGTGGTTTCTTTGGTTGGAGACCGTTTAAATATGACTGCAAAACATATCTACTGTCAAACAGGAGTATGAAAGCGTTACTGTTGTCTGGTTTGAAGGATGTAGCTAGTAACATTATCAGGGTAACGATATTTAAAATATCTCAAAACGACCAGTACAATGATAAATAAAATGTAATGTGACAGTTCGTATGATATTAACTAACGCGTAATTGTTTTGGAAGGAGTATCACTTCCCGAGAGGTGAACGTCCTGCTAATCGCCAAACAAAAAATATAACATAGACATCTTTGTCTTCAGATAATTCGGGATTAGGAAATCATCGCCCGATATTAACGATTGTTGACGTTAATATATTAATCTGGGCAAAATCCAAGCGGAAGCTGCTTACGTTAATGCCGCCATCACAGTTTTTATACCTTCCTGTCAATGATTTGTATTAATGTTCGTAGTGTTGAAACAGTCTAAACATGTTCGAGATTATGACGCAATGAGTTATCTTCCTACTTTGCTTACGTGGCCTGCTGGGTCTTCATCTCAGCTAGGATTTGATACACTCATTTCGAGTATGTTTGAGCAGTATCCTGTCCCACATTAGAATGGATTTCAATTTGTCGTATGCGAAGTATCGATTACATATTAATGGATGACTCTCAACTGACTGTGCTGTTAGATTCGTATCTAGTTGGGGACAGTTTGAATGATACAGTAGATATATCTTGAATCTCAGATAATTGAAAACATTAATATGCAATTGCAGATGTAATTATTTGTGATTTAACACTGATATTTTCTCTATACACAATTTCTTTATATAAACTACGGAATTCGTAAAAATAATGAAGGTAGTAACATTTAATTTCTGTTTATATGTGATTTTTATTATAGATTTATGATAGTATAAATAATAGTTTGGTATATTTATTGAGAAAACAATTAGTGTATTAAAAAAAATTGTCCAGTTTTTATAAAAGTCTAAGCTTACTTTCATTGTCTTAAGACATAGCTTTAATTCGACGAACGGAATAATATACAAGCAAAATCAATGCCTAACATCGGCAGAATGTTCGTAAGATTAGATTTTAATATTTCCTTTGATAAAGATTGTAAGCATTACCTACCTTTTGAATATATGTTTTTTGGGTCTATCTAAACATCCAGACGTATTGTTAGGTGTCCTGAATGCACAGATAACTGATCTAATGTCTTTGTTTTATAATGACAGTAGGCGGAAACCGTTGTGTCAATACAATGCTCATGTTCAACGGTCGACGTTCGACGGTCCCAGACTATGTTCATATACTCGTATTTCATCATTGTCGTGAACTAATATTGCATATGCCATATGTTTGTGTTTGCAATCTTTACTTTTCGCTATCATCAATTTTTTTCTGTACGAATTGTTCTTCGAAAAAAAAGGGCATGTAATAACAAAAAACAAAGCGCCTTTTCTCAAACGGAAGCCTCATTCCGGCAGCGTCTTTAACAAAAGATGGTTGTATACCGGAAGGAGGTCTATTACTTTTTACGACGGCCACTATCACCGCGTAGACACTGGGATCAAAGTGAAACGAAGTGTAATGGAACTCTTTGTCGAAGGTTGCAATTAGACGAGGCGTTTAATTACAAAATTCACGGTAGCAACGAGGCTTCACTTCCCCTAGTCTTTCATGGGATTCCGCTGCTAACTTGCACCTATAGTACCATCGGAATGGCGGAAACGCTCTGCTATATATATAGCGATTTTCTTTAAAATATGTTATCTCTTGCTATTTTCTATATCAATATACCAACGTTAAATATGCTCAAAGCTTACTGAAGCCTTTACAACGACGTCTTGTATTTGTCATACGATAAATATTTTAATACATATGATAAATGACTAACGAAACATAAAACCACATGAGGCTGTTTGTATTTCAGACAAAGACGTTTTATAAATGGTCGCCGTCTGGTTACAAATTAATATAAAAAATTTCGTTGCATCATAATTTGAATATTCAAATACGCTTTCGCTTAAATAATGTCTTCATACAATATAACTTAACTCTTTCTAGGGCTGCTTGTCACGCGATATTCTTACGATCTTTAAGTAAATTGTAATGTGTATAGAGTTAAAGCTTAAGTGCTATCAAACAAGGGGCTTGATTACGGGCTTTATTAGGGGGTATGTTACGGTAATCCTATATGTCTGTTGTACACTTGAAGTGGTTTTAATATCAGGAAAAGGTTTTTACTCAAAAGGTTTTATTTATTATTCAATACTCTATAAAATATTATCCAAAATGAATATAATGGCATATAAGACTAATATAAATTATTCTTTTATTTATAATGTAATAAGTTATAAACTTAACTGCCATGGTTTAAAGGTTGCTTGCCTTGTAATATCGTCGGTCTTTGGATTAATTTTCAATGCTTTTTTGCCAGCTACTACCTTCATATGGGTAAACCTGCCATCATAACAGTGTTGCTGTATTCAGGGTATCAATATATCTTAGAGATATGTTCTAGTTGAACAAGCTTTACCTTCAGCGGCCTCATTGTCAATTAAGAGCTTTTGAAATAGGGTCAAGTATTATTTCAACGCGGATACAAAAGTAACACTTCCTTATTAAGCCATTTTGCTTCATCAAAAACAGTAACTTTACGTGATGATTTATTAAATGGAACCGTTCCATAAAATTTCAATGTTTTGCTGGAGTCCTCGCGGTGTTAAAAGAAGTTCTCTTCACGGCTGCGGAGTGCAATAAATCATCAGCTTTTAATTTGGCCGAAGACATCGTTGTACATTTAACGTCTCGACAGAACTCCTTCCCCTTTTATTTCTATTCGCCCTTTCAGTGTCGTAAAACATTGCCGTGACGCCTCTCGCATATCCAGTAGCAGTTTTCATGGATCGTATGTTATGACTATACCGTTTTCACTTTCGTTTTCTTTCCTTGAATCCTTGTTTATTTCATTTTATACTCTGTTATTTTATTCGTTTTATTAACGGTTCGGCAATCAATAAAGACTTTACAACTTTTTTAAGAAAATTGTATTATATTTAGTTAATTAAACACAAGCATTTTGTATAATATAAAAATAACACAACATTGCGCTTAGTAACATCTTTGTTAATCTAATACTTTACTACAATGTCTTTCTTTGGTAAAAGACATACTGGAACATATTTGCATATAATTAGTTGATAATCATATGATGTAGCTTAAGATACTTCCCCTGCTAATCCTGTGCAATAATAACAGTTGTTTAATATATATATGATAAATATTTTTTAATCTCGCTGAACGTACAGTACTTTACGATCCCTTTAACTTATCTAAGGCGACAAGTTGTAATATCGTTTATCTGTTTAACATATTGTTATCAAGACTGAGATGGAGGATGAAAGAAACAAATTACCTCTTTAGATTTCGCCGAAGCCGACTGGTTATATATGCAACGCCCACGCGACGAGCTTAACGGCGTTCTATTATCTCCTCTCTCGCTGGACTGAAAATAAGCTGCTTTGACAACCCTGTGCCCGGCCTAGATAACGGAAGCTTTGAAGAAAATTTATTTCTACATAATAAATAATCTAAGAT
>DWHM01000037.1:0-13772 GCA_018247595.1 Losaria neptunus creber | reverse complement strand
TTTCACAGATTTAACATTTCAGTAAAATTCATTGGAACTATGTTTATTAATTTTACTAATTGTTTGTCCAACTGTTACGTGGTAACAAATCGGTTTTAAAATTCAATTAAATAAATTGTTTCTTGTGTTGCCAACAGATCGGAGCGCGGGCGACAGGATGCCGGAGCCGCTGTGCCTCACCAACAGATGAGGTCTACTGCTCCGCAGTACCCAGTCGATCGATACTTGGTCAGTATGATACAATAAAAAAAAATTGTTTATCTATTCCTGATAAGTTTATATTTGTCATTTCTAATCACATTGAAGAGTGACCGTAGCTCAAAGAATTACCATCATCAGATTTAAACTACACTAAAGTTATACGCTATCTTTACAATATCCTCTTAACCGAGTTAATTATCACTGTTAACTCCGAATGGAGTGGAGATCTTTGGGGGAGGCCTATGTCCAGCAGTGGGCGCTTATCGGCTGATGATGATGATGATGAACTCCGAACCTTGACTGGTAGAAATAAATGATGGTTTATTTACATCTGGACTTCTGTATATTATAATTTTTGCTATGTTTATAGGTTGAAAGCAGCACAAAGATTGAAATGGTAAATATCACCGATGATGAATTATGGTATCCAGAACCGGCAATGAGACCGGAAGACGAAATGATGTTAAAGAAGCTACATGAGATGCTGCAATCAACCGCGGACGACCTCAAGCTGATTTCCGGAGAACTGATGAAATGTCGAGAGCCGAAAGCGCGATTTAGAACCGCACCCGCGCCGTTAGATGAACAGTTTAATGAAAAAGTTCATATAGAAGAAATTGTGAACGCAAAATTTGACGGGTATAAAATTATCGAAAAACCACCTCGCAATAAACCCCCAAAAGTCGAAGAAAATAAACGAATAGAACCTAAAATCAAAATCCCTAATGTAACAAATCAAGCAGGCCCTCCCGCAGCACCCACCAAAGTTTCTAGAAAAAAAACTTTAGCTATGGCACCTGTTAAAATTGTACAAATCGATGAAAAACCTCTAAACAATTCAAAGGCTGTTATGGTCAATGATGCTAAAAGCAGAAATACTCCTTCCATTTCTTACAACGAATTTTCACATACATACATAGAACCCAAAAGAATACAATCTCATCAAAAACCTCTGCATATACAAGAAATGCCAAGTATCAATATTAGAAGTGAACTAAGAGAACAGAAAGTCTTACAATTGGATATTATACCGGAGCAAAAGGATTGCGCAGACATAGTAGAGAATGCAAACAATGTTGCGGTCCTTGCCTTGGAGCATGAAACCACACCCGAGATCAGGAAAAACTGTATTACAAATTATCCGCCCGTTGTAGTCGAAGGTTCCGTCACCGCCAGGCCCGCCGTGCGCAGGATATCCAAAATGTTGACCTGCGAAAGTAGCGATTCGAGTAATAAGAGTTCAGGTGCACAGGATAGAATAACTCAAAACCTAACAAAATCTAATATCCGAACATTGAGTAAACTTTCCGCGCGCTGTGATGGTAAAGTGTATAGAAGTTGTAAAAATAAAATCGATACAGAGAGACCCCAATACCGCAACGTAGATGAATGGAAGAAGAAATTAAACATTATGTACGGCCGACCCACCGCCGTGCGCCATCGGAGAGCCCCAGCCAAGCCGGCCTCTGGAGCATCGCCTAAGAAGAGTACAGCACCGGAGCAAAATAACGTCAGGCCACAAAACTCACTAAACAATACAGAGTATATTCCGTATACAAAACTGACAGTAGGCGGGGTAAGAGTTAGCGACATCGAAAAAGAAATATCCGATCTAACGGACAAAAATATTCCCCTCAGCCCAATTCTAGATAATATTTTAATTCGGGAAAATTCTTTCCGAAAGTGCCCCAGAAGGAAAGAGCAGGGTAACAAGAACATACTCACTACGTCAGACGAAAACTTACTTGAGGAGGTCTTGGATATTGAAAGGAATATAACATCGACGTTATCGAAAAATCTTAAAGATATGGAAAATAAATCATCTTCGAGAACATCAAACATTTCCAGCGAGGACGATCGGAGTGACAAAAGTGACTACGCGGACGATTTTGAAGACGAGCGATCAGACAACGAGAGGCCCCGCTCTGACGGATGCAAACCGAAACGGGATGCAGACGACGGCCGGCTGCAAGGTAACAATGATAACGTGCGCACAAACATACAGGACGCAACCTATACGAAATCTTCCAATCTCTCCTTCAAAAACTCCGTAGACATTTTCGAATTCGTTCATTCTATCGACACGCAGGACAACGCCACGCAGAGCACCACCACGCACAAGATATCGCTGAAGGCGACGCAGACCTCGCCGAGGAGCGTGCAGCCGATACGCAACGACCTGTGGACCGCAGCGGAGCCTCCGCGCCTACCCCACCACCACCGAGCGGTCAGCGAGGACTTCATTAAGAAACTGATAGTCGACGAGTGTACCGACATACTGCAGAAGAACATTGCCAAAGGCTCCGACACTAGAGACAATGTCGCCGATAAGAATAACCTTGCGGCCTCACAGAAGAACACGCAGACTTCTCCCGCGCACGTCAAAAGCATTATGACTTCGCCCGCCAGGACCAAGACCAGAACCACGTCGCCGATCGTACTCTCCTTGGCTGTAGATCATCAGACCAGCCCTATAACGTTCCCCGAAGACGAGAACTTACACATTGAATTGGACAAGTTGGACGACTTGACCGTGTCCATAAACCTGTCGTCGCCTCGGTTTAGCCTGCGCCTTCCGCAGACTTCTCGGGAAGTGCTTTCGAATCTCAGCGCCGCAGCATCCAAACTCAACAATATACACGAGTCTAACAATATAAACATACCAAAAATCGGTAGAAAAGCGAGCAGTTCAAGCTCCGCTGACGGTGTTTACTCGTCCTCCGACATCAGCAGTTTGGGCGAAATTAACAACGAGTACAGGAAGAGATTGAGGAAAACTAAAGTTCCTGCATTCTTCGAATCCAGTGCGTCTTCAATAGCGTCCAAGTCCAATTCGGATACCTCCAGCAATATCCTGCCGATGAAGAGCGAAGGGGAAGTCAGCGTGGGGCAGATCGACAGGAGAAAATTTAAATTTAGTAAAAGCGATGGCGAAGTCAGTGTCGGACACTGTCGAGCTGAAGATAGGTAACACGAAATTAAAAAATGTTGGGATGGGGGTGGGGCTATTAACCTGACGTTGGTTAGTAACTGGCAAGGGGTATTCAATAAACCTAAACTCGGTCGCATGTGGCCCCGGAATCGAACCAAGGACCTCCGTGTTAGAAGGCAAGCGGTTAGCCAGCGAGCCCCTTGGTGACGTGCTGCTGGCTGATGGAGTAACTCGGAAGATGGGTGTGCGTGTGCCTTAAGGAGCGGTTCAGCCGCCGCAAGTACAAATCGGTTATCGCTGCGTTCGTGATACTTTAGCTGTAAGTAGGCTAAGTAAATGATGTTCGCATATTTTTTTAACTGCGCCATTAAGTTGTTCTATATATATTTTATGTACATTAAATCATTCAAAGTGAACCTGGTTTTAACAAAACACGTCTCGTCTAACGTCAACACTGGATCCAGTTGTCTTAGTGTTTACCGAAATAATAAAAAAAATATGGTCCCTATCTTATTCTGATCTAATGACTTTGTTTACTCAACCTTAATTTTTTTTTAATTTCAATTATCCTGCGGTGCAGACGCTTCACGCTTTATTATTTTTTAAGTATGTACAGGACACGGAATATAAGAAATTTCGAGAGAAGCAGGACTGCACCAGTTAAATCACATACGTCATCGCTTCTCCTGATGACGGGTTCCTTTTATTATTGTCAAACACAGCCCAGCACGCCACGTCAGACTTAACAGTTTGACTAGCTACAACAATATAAATTATTTCAGGAAAACATCTGTAAAATATTACAACACCCAGTCATCATCACGAGGTGACTTCTAAACTGAAGTTGCAGGAACTTGAAGTATGATGGATTTTCCAAAAAATCTTGTAGTTGGCACAACGATCAAATGAAACATATATATACATACTTACATTTTTATTTACGATACAAAATTAGTATTAAATGTTTCTATATAAATTGACATTAATCAGATGAGACTCTCCCACCGCTGGGCAAAGCTCGCCGCCCACCAACGTACTCCATTCAATTCTGATTTGAACTACGAGGTTACTATGGTATGGAGCACAGACCACTAATGCCCTCTATGAAGATCAACACGATGGGACGGACGTTTCAATCCAGAGTTCAATGGCTAAACTACATGATAAACATAAACCTCGTGAAATTTACTAAATACATATAAAAGAAAGAAACTATAACTATTAAACTATATAATGAATATATTTATATGTATAATTATTTTACATATCATCTTTGGTTTAATTTGGCTTAAGAACCCGTCCCCAAAAACTAAAGCTTTTTCTTTTGAGTGAAGTGAACATTAGTAAAGCTAATTGATCGATTCATGAATTAACTATTTTAAACTAATAAAGGTATTTTTGTAAAATTGTACTTAAAATATGCTCCTACCCCCCGAGTTTTATAAAAATTTGCTGCTACAATTTAATTTGGCTTCCTGTCCTTGATGAGCCAGAACTTGTCAATCACCTGCCCGCCGAGGTCCACCGACACCTGGCGCAAAAAAACAATATCATCATCAAAGAACTTCATTAATGAATACAACGACATTTGGAGGAGGTACTATGAAAAGTTTTTTTTTAATATATGAAGCGATACCACCTCACCTGCTGGTACATAACTTCCCGTACTTCTTCAGTGCCTGTGAAAGTCTGTCTTCGTAACTGTTGATACAATTACCTCTTACCAAAATAATCCTCATTACAGAAAACCTAATTACCAGTAGTAAAACTACTATATGTATATCATCATGAGCTGGTCCTCACCTGCTCGATGCTGATGTGCGTCTTGTTGTACGCCTTGAACCTGGTGTAGCCGTAGTCCTGCGAGCGGAATGCTGACCACTTGTGAGGGTTACCTGCGTACAATTTTTTTTCAACCATTTAACTCACTTATTTAATAGAAATAATTATTGTTTAACAAAAAAAAAATTGAAATTAGCAATTGGTTATAATTGCAAACAGCCGCTTAATCGAGTTTATTACCTCAATTTTAAGATAAGAAATTTTGTAAATTCCTGTGACCCAACTTCGTGAAGTATCCCATCTTGTTGTGGTTTAATGGTTTATGGGATATTTGATATATTGTAATTGTACAGACAAATAGAGTTATACTTACTTTTGAAGCGGTCCCTGCCCTCCTGGCAACCCGCGGAGCCCGTCACCAGGTGCACCGGCGCGCTGCGGCCCACAAAGTTGTAACAAAGTATATTGCGATTAATTAAGAAAGAAAAATTTATTGACATGCCACAGGAAATTATAAATTTAAAAAATACAACTAACGGACACACCAATTAAAATCAAGGAATAACAACAAAAAACACTTACGAAATTCTATTACTAGAGCGCAATGGAGTTCTTTTCATTGAGATTTAAAATAAATAAAAAGAATTCACAGGGGACTGGACAGAATATCCTCGCCTCCTCTTTACCCAAGGCGTACCTAGGAAAGGTAATTAGCCATATGAGGTCGCACATCCAAACATGGCGAGTGGAAACAAGAGTTCCTTTTAGGGAGGCTGATGTTTATCGGTGGACAACAACAAACTGAAATGTTTTTTCTTTTCAATATAAGAGGCTAAAGTAGACGTCTCCTTGAGAAACAATTAGTTGCTTTAATGATAATTAAAATTAATTATTCTTAACCTAAATATTTATTATAAACCGATAACTGCTTTTATTTTAATCTGTATGGTTTAAAAACTGGACCTCTAGGCGATGTTATAGTCATTATATAACTTGATGAATATTAGTCAACCAGACATTAATATTATGAAATTCCGAAGCAGGAAACCGCAATACAACGGTGATAAATAGGAATAAAAGTCTAACTGCTTCGAAGCGAGGAGACGAGCAAGGCGTTCACCTGATGGTAACTGATACGCCTGCCCATAACGTGGAGCTGGTTAAAATTGTATACACAGCACCACATTGCGCTCGTTGAGACATAAGGTGTTAAGTCTCGTCACCCCAGTAATTTCACTAGCATACAGCACTCTTCAATACACAGTAATGTTCACACATTAATATTTGTCGGTAGGAATAGGAGATGCGGCGGTACCTACCTAGACGGTCTGTACCAAGAGACCTACCAGCAGTAAAAAATATTAAAATCAACATTGTAAATAAAAATCGTAAAACTTTAAAAAAATATATTTATTTCCCGTTAGCGCGAGTAAATATAATCGACAAACAAACAATATTTCCAAAGTAACACAACAAGGTTCCCAAATACATTTGTACATGACGTAGACATCGGAATACTAAGTTATTTGAACAGTGCTTACTACACATTACTTAGTACCGTAGTGAATAGTTTTTTTGGTAGTTTTGTGCGTCCCAGTCCCAAAGTATGGTAGACTACAGAAAGTCTGTGTTTATAAAGCGTCTATAGAGTCAAGGTATTATACCAGGAACTATGTTGCACAAATGCGGCTTATTAAATATGTATTTTATTGGACCTTAATCATTAGCACCGTGATACCTATTAGCACTTAAAGTGTATCATAGTATTTATTTAATTTTACGTATAATTAGATATGTACATAGCCACCATCAGGCTCCCCCAGCTCCTCTGCACGGACTTAATGTGGCCGTTGTCTGTCACTTTTATGACAAACTTGTGACCGTATTAGAGTCCAGGGTTATATGGCTAGGTGAAAATAAAATTTAGAATTCCCGCGGACCCTAAGGTCGTAACACAAAACGCTCATCAGTAGCAGTACACTACCACAAGCATGCGATCATTTCGACAACACTACGCCGCGTAAACTAGACGTGAATTGATGGTAGTTATCAATTACACGCCGTTACCTACACTGTCCTCAACCTTTCTAAGTCTACCCTCGAGCTGCCCACATCGCGCTACAAGTGGGCGAAGGGCATGTGGCGATGCTTCACTAGCCAGAAAGAGTCGATCACCTTGCCCTTGAGGTCCACGTCCACCTGCGGAATTAATTTACTGTCAACTCAATGAGCAAGTGTTTAATAATACACGGAAAGTACTCCAAACATGCAAATAAAAAAAAAGCTATGAAACTAAAAGCAAAGCGCGCGCGGCGCTGTGAGCACCACGCGAAGATGCAATCATGCGATGTTTCCACTCTCATTAATATTTACCATTACTTATAATATACACGGAAGACATTCTGGTAGGTTTCTATAAACAGTTTTTTTTAAAAGGAAATTCAGTTTTCTGTCGCATACTTTCTATTGTATCCCTTTTGACTACCTGCCCCCCTTTTCCCCCTCCAATTTAGGGGTACACAAAAGTGATAACTTTGTATGGACTAGTCTTCATTGACACATTTAAACCCAAGTGAAACTTGATTGTTATAAAACTAATATTATATAAATGTAAAAAGCGCGTGGATTCTACAGCAGAGCCAGTACTCCTCGTGCAGCGGGAAGTAGAGTCCTGATCACCAGCTGCAGTGGTAGCGATTAGAAAGAGAAACTTTATACGCTCGGTATTATGGTGGTGACCTGCTCGATGTACAGATGCGTCTTGTTGAATGCCTTGAGCCTGGTGTAGCCGTAGTCGGTAGACCGGAAGGCGGACCAGGCCGGCGGGTGGGCTGCTCTCCCCGACCACCAACAACAAAATGAGGATTACGGTCAAATAATTGTTTTTAAATAAGCCCTATATTCCGATCAAGAATCGTATGCTACCACTATAGGTTTAGTGGGTAGAAATCGATTCTTTTTCATTCGGCCAAGCGTCGCCTTGATACACAGGATGTCAAGTCCTGTCACTCCAGTAATTTCATTAGCTTACAACGCCCTTCATAACTGAACAGCAGAAAATGGAGCTGCGGTGGTATTTGCTTTGGCGGTCACCAGCAACACAGACCTACTATTGTGGAATCGTACATATGTTTGTATATATTTATGTCTCATCTGAAAAGACAAGGTATCTCTTGTTCTTCCCTACTAAACCCTATACATCGATGGTACAACATTAAGAGAACCTTGAAGTTAAGCATCAGCCTCAATGATTTAAATTATTCTCGAAAAAAAATATTTGTCTCGTAGGCCTTTTTAGTGTTGGGCTGTCTAGAGAGTAATACAAGATTTCCGCTGTCGCGGGTGGTGTACTCACACACGAAGGGGTCGATGCGCTCCTGGCAGCCCGCAGAGCCCGTGACCAGATGCACCGGTGCGCTGCACAGTCACCACACGCCACCGCCATCTCGTTAAAGCTTATCTCAAAGGCAATTCTAAGAGCTGGTCCGATATACAGCAGCCCGCGGCCATGATCGTGATTTGGATTGTGATTTTAAAATAACTAGACAATTACAAACTCATGTGCATAACACAGGTGCAGATAAACAGGAAGTCTGACTATTTCAAAGCATTACATCCTACTGAACATAAGCATCTCTCTTTTAGCATTGAAATAAAAGTCACGAGGCCGCAGCAGTTTTTCATGAGGAATTGTTTTCTTAATGCAATATAAGACACGCTGAGAATAGAGAGTAGCAGTGTGGAAATTTTATCTAGTCTCCTTAAAGATGAGGAAAAGTATAAATAAATATATAACAAAAAGTCAATGTTAGTTCAAGCAAGTTTAGAAGCGACGTAAATTTCGGAACAGTATTTACCTTTATCTAATAATTTGGAAGTGATTTTTTTTACACACGTCACAAACCGAGCAGCCGGGCGCATGTAACAGTATTAGCCGGAAGTGTTAGTCAAAAACACAAACAAACAGAAGTACTGTTATTTAAAGAAAAATTATAGAATAGAATTTTGAAATACACTTATTACGGATGAAAATACGATCCGCAATACCACGTCCCCACCCCCTCCCCCGCAGCGAGGGTGTTCTTAGAAAGGTAAATCGTTTCACAATATCTAGAATGGGAGGAGCTGGTGTGTGCTATATATAACAATTATTTTTATTATCTTAATTATCTATCACTTTCCTCTCGCCGCACAAATTACAATTCGCTGCACTGCTCTATTTTTATGTAGTGTGTCAAACGGCACAACAAAATTTTGCTAATTTCTTCACCAGCCTCCCGAAACATATATAAATAACTGTTAAAAACTCTAAATGTGACTATATACACGTAAGTGTATGTACGATTTTGTAATGATAGATAATAGTATAGCAGCAGAAATGTTAAAAAAGCCCTGAATAATAATATCAGGGAAAAGCGGAAATCATAAAAAATCGTTACTTTGATCTAATTTCAATACCATCCCCTTCCATGAACCCTTTAACGTCTGTAGGTACTGTAATTTCTGGAGGACCCTATCGCCTCACCCGGGGTTGGTGTAGGGCTGGTCGTGCGAGCCGTTGTAGACGCGCTCGTCGTACACCGGCCACAGCCGCTCGTACGAGTGCTCGTGCGCCCACACCACTAAGTCCACGCCGTACTGCTTCAGTAACGGCTCTAGACCTGCAACGTTCCGCTCTGCGGTTTAAAAATAGGAATCACTGGAACACCTAGCTGTCTGTTGGTGATGCGGCATGTCACCAAACTACCAGCTAAAGAGCTGCTCACAATAAATGAGTGACAGTAAGGATGTATTGCACTTTATCACAGGAGAATGAAACTCTTAACAGAGTGATTGTTTCCAGGAAAAGATTTTTACTAAGAGTAAAATGCGTAAAGTAGTGAGATTGTTAGCTAATTATTTACTAGGAGATAAGGTAGCCATCGCCGCAGACTTTGAAACTTACTGTAAGCGCCCAAAAACGGCAGTCCTTTGCGCGTGTACTCGTAGCTGCAGTCAATGTCATCGGAGTTGCTGCAGTACATCGGCCGGTGCCCGTACAACACGATCCAGGGTCGCCGGGCCCTGCAACACCGCCACACGCCGACGGGGATTTGTAACCACCATAACGACCGACTGCCCTCTAGGCCATCCTCCAAACCTCTTCCCCGGGACCACCCATACGACGATTCTACCGTTGACTCTTAAGCAGGAATCAACTGCTTCCTAGTCCACTACAGACTTACACACAGTTCTCAACATTGACTTGGAACTCCGCCCGCCTGGCGACGCACTGCACGCGAACACTCACCCATCCCCACCAGCGACAGGCCGATGCGCATGGGCACATAGTTGTTCCAGCAGAGCTCGTGCTTGTTGCTGCAATACATCGACCAGTGCCCATACAGCTCCATCCAAGGCCGTAAGCGTCTGCCGAACTACAGGATCCTCAACAGTTGTCAGTAGAGTCGCTTGGATTGTAAACCCGATCTCGGTATTAGTTAACGCCAGATGAAGCATTAGCTCACCACTGAAGAAAGCGATGTAACATCTTTCATCCAATCAAAGTTTAAGATTTATCCAAGTTCAGCATTAGCTGATATCCTTCTCAGCCATATCTTGAAGGTCCAAACTTTATTATGCTGTCCATGCAAGCTGGTCAGGCACTACTATCGAAACGCTTCCTTGTTTCAAGTATGATTGATGTACTAGTTTGTGACTTTTGGGAAGTGAGTACGCCGTTTAATCCCATGTTTGAATGATTCATATTTATCACTCCTCAATTATTACTGGTATAATATTACACGTGATCGGCTATTAATACAGACGCATACAAAAGACATAATCAAACAGACAAACACAACAAAATATAATCATTGTAAGTCACGAAGGGGGCGCGTCCAAACATTAGCAAGCTGATCGGGAGCTGTTAGCAACAGTAATGTTGCAATTGAATAGTAGTAATTGTTCTCATGCTGGGTCATTGGAACCCAGGGAAGTGGTGGGCTTCAGTTGCTGTACACTTTTAATTCTCTGCAATACCTTTGGAGGAGGCAGGAGGTAGGTAAGCAGTACCTACTTTATATTACCATATACTACATATCCATTATTAGTACATGATCTAAACAATTTTTCGAATATCTCGTTTGTACGTAATAATCGTTAACATTTATAATATATAAACACATAAATGTATTCAAGAGTGTGCTGAAGTTCATCAGTATTATAAAAACTCATTAATCACTTCAGGAAATCCTGAAAATGCTGCTGGTTGGTTATATATAGATGGAACTATGATGCGTATAAACTAACATGAGTACATGTAGACTGTTTTACATATATATAATGTCCCTATACCTAGGTGCAGCAGTGGACTGCCGCAGGCTGTTGACGATGATGCTGACATATGTATAATGCGTAGAGATGCTATTAACCACACGACTTAACCTGTTTCCTTTTGTTTGAGGGTTCTCTTCATTGCGAGTAAGCAAAGTTATAGGTGAAATAATAATAATATGTTTATAAAACCATAATCTACACGTCCGTCTGCAGACTATTTATTATGCCCTTGTTGTCTAATGACACTTTTTTGATTTCTGTTTCTCAAAATATGAATATCTCTAAATGGTATGTATCAGAGCTAACATCATATCATAAATACATTTCTTCTTCTTCTTCATCAGTCGATAAACGTCCACTACAGAACATAGGCCTCTCCCAATAGCGAGGGCATTAAATACATTTAATCTCTCCGGTTCAAACTGTCCCCTGTCCCGTGCTAACCTGATCTCCTCCTTATTCGCGTCGCTGAGGTCACGATGCAGCCACCTGAACTGGTTCTCCAGCACCTTGAGCCCGTACTTTAGGAAATAGTAGGGCTCTGTAGTGATGGAGACGAAGTGCACCGGGCCCACGTCGTAGCTGTAGAACAGGCTCTCGTGCTCGCCCGGCATCGAGAAGCGGGCGCGGTAGTTGCTGAAATTACTGATGTAACACGTAGGTAGTTTTTTATTCCACAAATGCAAATTTAAAAGATCTTCGTACTGTTAAATGATAGCCAAGTTTAATCTCCAGCCTTTTAACCGGGGGCCCCCCCCCCCTCCCCGTGGGCATCGTTCAGCTCCGGCGCAGTGCCTCAGTAAAGGCCGGTCGCTGGTCGGCGGGCTCCACGGACAGGTTCCCGCCTTGTCGTGGCGATGGGGCTCTGTAGCCGTGGTATAGTCACCCACCGCGAAGATGAGAGGAACCTACTCCACCGGCCCGCGGCGCCACGCCGACCTGAGTAGCGGACGAGCTCACTCCGAACGTGTGGCGGCGGGGCCGCGGGGGCGCGAGGGCAGCACGTGTAGCCGAGTGAGGGCGGAGGGGTGGGGAGGGCCCACTCACCGTGGAACGCCACGAAGCCGAGCCCCACGCCGGCGACGGCGCCCAGCAGGTGCGCCGCCCACGCCACGTCCGCGGCCTGGGCGGCGTGGGCGCGGGCGGCGGGCGCGGCCGGCGCGCGCACCATGGCCCAGCTGACCTCCGACGCGGCCAGCACCACCACGCTCAGCGGCCTGAACCACCAAAGCGGGATGTGACCGAATCTGGTACGAAAACATTTTATCATCATTGCATTACATCCGATAGCAACGTTTCTGGCGGCGACGTCGCCGCCCGCCCTGCTGCTCCTTGGGAGAGCCTGATGATGGTGATGGTGATGGTGATGGTGACCTACTATTTAACAAATGAGACGCCGCGGCCGTCATGCTCCCTGGTCATAGGAATTATGAGGCGCACCTGAGGCAGACGTTGGGCAGGTGCGCGGTGAGCAGCGCGTACACCGCGGCGGAGGCGCCCACCACGCGCACGTGCGGCTGCAGCGCGCCCGCCCCCAGCGCGCCCGCCGCCACCCCGCCGCACCACACCGCCGCCACGCGCCGCCACCCCTGCTCCAGCTCCAGCCGCCAGCCCACCTGCCCGCACAGTCCCCGTGGTCACGCGCACCTCTATACTATGTTACCTTTAGCAGGCAGACATCCGACTCCGCCCACACCGAGCGGGCTCGGTCTAGCGGGTACTCACGGCGAGCGCCACGATCGCGTTGAGGGCCAGGTGGGCGGTGCTGGCATGCACGCAGCCGTAGGAGAGCAGCCGCCAGGGCTCGCGCCACCACGCGCCCGGCGCCCACTCCAGCCGCGCGCGCACCTCCTCCGTGCCCCACGCGTGGACGCAGACCTGGCGGAAACAACGACAACATCAACATCACCTGTCCAAGCGTGAACACAGGCGGGCTGCAGCGGGGCCCAGGCCCGGCCCAGGCCCGGCTCCGAGACGGCGAACAGAGATTCACTTACTAGTATTATGATCATGGTGAGAATGAAATACGGCGGCCTCAGCACAGCCATGAGCTTCTCCTTCCTCTTCTGAAACTTCGTCTTCTGCTTGTTCGCAGACCCCGGGAGTTGACATTTCCGAGGTTTCCTTTTGTTGTTTTCTTTTGAAACTCCCCAAACACCGAGCGTGAGACCGGCTTGTAGCCTAGACTTCTGCTTCGCAGGCTGGACCTTGGCACGGCCCAACAGTCGCCTGTTCTCTCCAGGGCTATTGGTTCTGCTGTCGGGGTCTCCCCCGGACCGCTCCCGCTCCTCGTTCTCGGTCCAGGCCTGCGCGGGCGGGGGATCCGCTGATTGAACACGTCTGCCCTGATGCACAGCCGCGTCATGAGATTCTTCTCCATTCAGACGTTCCTCCTGGAACACGCGATTACCGGTAAGACTCGTAGCGAAACATTCTCTACAAGTAGGAGTGGGATAATTAAAATCATAAACATAAATAAATTAGCACGGCCATGCTATCTGAACGTATACTTAAACATTTATTTACATATACTTTTAAT
>DWHM01000036.1:0-13802 GCA_018247595.1 Losaria neptunus creber | reverse complement strand
ATATAAATGTTAACATCGATATACCGGAAATCATAAGACTGAATATTACAGAACCCCATCTACATCTAAGTTACAATTAACTTCCTCTGCCTACTTTATCACTCTATTGTTCAATGACGGAAGATGTTCGATAAGAAAATTAATTTCCTGCGCTTATTGAATCAGTATAAAGAGAAGATAAAAAATAAATTTATCTAATTACCTCTACTTAATAAGCTAAGCAATAAACAATTTGTAGGATGAATAATATCAATTGTTTCTAACTTAAACTTGACGGTGACGTTTAAGGGAGCGTTTGGTTAAGACTTGAGTTACACACCGAAAGCTACGCACGCATATTTGAACTTTTCCGAAACAGTTAAATCTGTTCGTTAACTTAACATCTACAGCGTTTAATTACTAACTTCGAAAGTGATTTGACCTATTAAGTTATATATCGCTCGTGTCACTTTCGAGCGAAGCAAAGACGGAATGAACAACGATTAGTAATAGGACTCGCAGTCGGGCTGGTGGAAGTTACCGAACACGTTCAGCTCGTACAGGCTGGCCAGGGTTATGAACAGCAAGTACCATATCATCAGCACCACGCCGTACTTGCGGTCCAACTTCCAGCCGTTCGCGTGAGTAGCCACCACCAGGAAGATCACCGTAGAGAACAGGGACAGCGTGGAGTATATGAGACCTGGATAAAATGAAATTATTTTATTTTTATTAAAGCTGTTCTTACTATTGAATTATACCCAAACAATAGTATTACAAGTAAACAAAAGAATATTTAACAATCATTATCATCATCAACAGCCTGTGGCAGTCCACTGCTGGACATAGTAATACTTATGTTTAAATTTTGACTTTAAACTTAAACTTTTTCCAATCAACCGATTTCATATTTGTACTACATACCAAACGAGCACTAGCAACAGTTACGAGTGAACCTTACCCTTGCTGATGACGTTCACGTGGCTGCCCGGTTGGATGATCGCGGTCTGGATGAACCAGGGCAATCCCAGGCACACCAGGATGTCGAAAACATTGGATCCCACCGCGTTGGAGACGGCCATGTCGCCGTACCTTAAAGATTAGATTTAAATAAATTACATTACTCATACTAATAGCGATGAACAGAATCTTCACTTTCAAAGCGAAAGTTAGGATGTTTATACTACATCACATTACTATCATGGTCAGAATTGAACCATTAACAGCTACAGCCCCTATTTTTAAATAAAATTGGCTACAGATTCGCCACGACCTCGACTG
This sequence comes from Losaria neptunus creber, assembly GCA_018247595.1. Taxonomy (NCBI): domain Eukaryota; kingdom Metazoa; phylum Arthropoda; class Insecta; order Lepidoptera; family Papilionidae; genus Losaria; species Losaria neptunus. Next base: position 12,542 of record DWHM01000036.1, on the reverse strand, counting down.
ACGGTGAGTGATGTGGTCTCCAAAAAGAGCTCTATTCAAGAAGAATTTTATTTATCTTTCTCTTAAAGACTTCTTCATATCTAGACAGAAACACTTACACCGGTTAGCACTTACCATGTTTAGTACACTAATATTAATAATAAGGAAAGATTTGATGAAGAGGAACAAAATTTGTAGTCATTAAGAGGAGGCTGGAGGTAATTCAAGATTCCTCCGGGCGCTTATTTTGGTTGGGCAGTTTAAAGTGATAAATGGGAAACTGGGCTTTGCTGAGAACTGAGACACTATATGTATATTCATAAATATATATATATATATATTCACCCCTCCTTGATGACGGCGAGGGAGGAGAGCGCGTCCGGCACGGACACGCCAGCAGCCACGAAAGTCAGGCCCATCACCGTATCCGGGATACCCAGGGTGTAGCCTGTCGTGACCAATTAGAATATACATCAACAGCAGATCATGCATCATATATAATAAAGTTAAATAATTAAAAACAATTACCAATAATAAATATTAAAGAAAAACTAGACCACCGTTTGTCAATTGTGCCGAAAAGGATATTTTGTCCGACTAACTCACCGATAATAGTGATCATCCAGACCATGAAATAGGAATAGAAGCTGATCCAGAGCATGGAAATGATGAAGGTGATGGGGTACCAGCGGCCGCGGCAGTCGGGCATCGTGCGCCGGCACGACCAGTGGATCGGAAATGCCACGTACCAGCACGCAAGTTGTAGCGGGTCTGGAAGACATTGATCAAAAATTATTATATTTTTTTTATTATTAACAAGGCGAGTTTTTAAAAGCAAATCTGACAATAATGAAAATCTGTTCAAAATTAAATTAAATCGAGATGATGAGCATCCACCAGATGACCTTGAATGCTGTACTATTGACCATATCACCTAGATACCAAAAGAACTTAAAATACTAGATACGGTACATCTGTTTGTTTACGGTACCATAAACAAGTACATTATGATTTTTCATACTATAAGGATGAAGCAGAAATAAGGGATGAAGAAATAGAGGCAAATTGTACTTACTCGCTCCTACAGGTTTCACCAGCGGGTCCACGGCAGTCTCGGGGTTGTACTCCTTGGCTTTGTAGTAAGCTGGCATGGCGGGCCCGGTTGGCTGCGGCGGTGACATTTTTTTTTAAATCTAAAAAAGTTCAGCCTTCTTCTTCATTATCAGCCGATAGACGTCCACTGCTGGACATAGGCCTCACCCAATAGTGGAAGGTTTTGATCGTCTCCCACCACGGTGATGCAATGCAGGCTGGTAAGGAGCCAGAACCTCGTTTATTGATTAGCAGGGTGCATCACGAGAGTGAGAGTGGCTTAGATCCCGTGAGGCGTTTTATGCAATCCCTTATGCGCCCCAATTGCCTATATATAGATATTAGATCTTTACTGAGCTTTGCAGGAAAATGTGGTTGTGGACAGGCTCAACAGGACACACGATTAAAACTAATGATAAATGGGATGAAATAGATAAACTCATTTATCAATTTTACCTGTGGTGCCGGCTGTTGCTGGTTCTGTTGTGCCGGTTCCTCCGTGGGTGCCTGCGCTTGCGCATGCTGCGTCTGTTGTGCTGGCTGCTGCCAGCCCGGTTGAGCGGCGGCCGACTGAGACTGCTGGACAAGATAAAAAACTAAATCGTATTTCCTCATGACTGAGGGTCGTGGTCGTCATGTGTGGTGAAACACACGACGACTTCCTTGTAAGTTATAATGGAGTGGTTTGCCATTGCCTTGTCCATTTCACACACCAGTCCGAGCACGGATGGTCATGACATAGATATTTAGGTTTCCTCACGATGTTTTCCTTCACTGTCAAAGCACGTGATATTAGTTGGTGTTATACTAACTGCACATGAATTTAAAAAATCATTGGTGCAGGCCGGATTTGAACCTGGTACCTTCGGATTGGAAGGCCGGCGTTCAAACCACTAGGCTATGACGACCTACTGGACAAGATAACAACCATAAAAATTGAAGATGGTGGGGTGTAACTGTATAAGATAAATGATTTGACTCTAAAATGTATAAAACAAAGACATACCCCTTCATTCCAGGCCTGGTTGGGGTCCCAGGTTTGGTTTGGGTCCCAAACAGGGACGGGTTCCGCGTTGTAAGCCGCATTGTCGTACGCGCCGTCCGGGTTATAGGCTGTAATTATGTATTTCATATTTATAACGGAGTGAACTCATTAACTAGCGATTTCAGAAAGAAAGATAAAAAGTCACTGATGAAGAGACCTTCAGAAAAGGACGTCAGTGATGAAGACAGTTCTATTGACGATGGAGAAATATTTCTTAAATAACTGAGAAGGGTTTTAACACGTAACATACTATGCTCAGAATATCTTCTCCACTTAATAAAAATAGTCGTTATAGACTTACAATATGGACAGACGAAAGGAAAAAATATTTATTAATAATCTTTGTTATATTTAGCGCAGTTTATGGCTCACCGGTAGGTTGCAAGGAGGTTTCTTTCGTTTGTCCGTCCATTTGTGCGTATTCTCCCTCAGCAGGCGGGCTAGGTGCAGGCGGCTGTCCACCCGTGCTTCTGAATAATACATAAGAATGTTTTATAATTTCTTTCATTTAGTTTGAGCAATGAAATGCACAAGTAACTTTTATTATCAGAGTAAGAAGTATACTTGTCGATTAAATCTGTGTAATTTGACACTGTAAATGTCCTAACCAGCACATTACTATTGTTACTTATCTATACCATCACATGACACTTTTTTGACCCATTTTCAGGAATATACAGAGTTAGTATATAGCAGACTGTAAAATGATAAAGACTAAACCTGTAAGTGACGAGTGCCGCTTGCTCCTCACGCGTGGGTAACTTGAAGGGCAGAGGCAGCGTCAGGGCCCAACGCTCCAGCTCCGTGTTGAACCTTAGCGCCACGCAGTAGACGCCGTACATTATCAGCATGAACAGAGCTTCCGGCCTGAGGAGTTAAATAGTATTGCCTATAAATTTTTTCCATAGATGATTTTATAACGTTATCACAGAAATTTTTGTAATGACTTCGATGAAATTGGTTTAGATAGACAGAGAAAAGAGACGAGTCACTCACCAGGAGACATACTTATTGGCGATGGTGCACAGCATCACGAGGATGGAGATAGCGTAGAAGAAGCAGTCACGACAGAGCGGCCACCAGTTGAGGTGGGATACAGTGCCGGCGCACAGCGCGCACACCGAGATCACGAACATGATGTTGAACACTGCCGAGCCGATCACACCTGATACTCCTGTGCATAGAAAACAGAAAAACGCCGTCAGTATTCTGCTATTGCCAAAATCATTGTTTTTTATGTAAGTGTACGCGGAGTATAAGGGGTCTCGTACAACAAATCACTGGACGCAAGTCAACCTCACCTGCTCGCGGTACACCTTGCTAATTAACAAATGAGGCTCTGGCTTCCCACCAACCCACACTGGGCCATCGTGGTGGGAGATAGCCAGAAACCCCCCACTATTGGGGGAGGCCTAAATCCAGCAATGGACGTCTATCGGCCGATGAAGAAAGATGAACAAATCCTTACTCATCCTTATCCTTTTTTATCTATAAGAGGCTAAAGCTTGTTAGTAAGTAACGATGAGAACAAACGTCGCTTTTTACTGGTGATGGTAGGTCCTACAGTATCCTGAAGCCAGCCTCTTAACCTATATGGGTTATAATAGCAACCTATATCATCTTGTGCGCAGAACACGCCGATGACGACGGTCGCCAGTTCCGGCGCCGAGCTTCCGGCCGCCATGAACGTTGCGCCGGCGACGTCGGGCGCGAGTTTCAACTCTGTAATAACAGATAGCAGACACTTTTAGCGACTTTTGTCATATAAAATATATAAATAAACGCACAAACAAATAATTGGAACTAAATTAATACAAAGTTATAGCGAAAGAAATATATCAAAGCATTTAAAACTAAAAATTCATAGACGAGTAGCTATTACGAGATAGACACTTCGCTGTCTTACAAACATTGATAATAAAGTAATTGTTTTTTTAATCAAGTACATAGACTTATAAGAGTTTAGTTTAATCAAGAACAAAAAGTTATTAAACCACAAGTTGCCAAGAAAAATTGTCTATTTATTATATTGTCAAACGAGTTATAACTTGGCAAACAGAGTTCAAATAAACACAAATAAAATTGAGTTGTCATAGTAAAGATCGACTCACCTTCGCAGATCCTGTCGAGGCTGCAGACGAAGTATTCATCACAGACGATCGCTAGGCCGATGAACGTGAACACCGCCACCAAGATGTGGAGAATTAGACCGCCGTGCTTGCGCGCCGTTTGCCCCATCAGCGGTTGAGGAAACTGAAAAAGTAAATTGGTTGTTTCTAACTTACTCATCGGAGCATAGTTAACTATCCAGTCAAAGAGTACAGGAGTAAAAACGAGTATTAAGACAACATTAAGGTATAAATGGTACCAGAAAAATCAAGATGACCAAGGAGTTGCTAGAATTCCAAATTCCCGCTTTGTAATATGAACTGTACTTACACTAAGTTATGTTCCCTTTATTATTCTACAACCATTTTCATTTTTCCCTTTAAACTTTACACTTTCTCTAAAATTTTTATGTCATAGTCTATCATATTAACTTAAATATTCTAGAAATTTTTATTATTCCTCCTAATGAAACTCAATACGGCAGGTCATGAATTTAACTAGAGATACGGATATGTGAACATGGTTGTTGATCATTTTCATTTCTATAGTGATCTTGGAAAGATGACCTTTACCTTGTCTACTGCCTTTACATGCCGTGATGAGCTCAGTAATAGCATTATAAAGGGCTTCGGCATCAACTCAGCGCGTCGATGCTCTGGTACTGCTTTAGCATGTCTGAAGGACTACAACCTTGACCAAGCAAAGTGCGTCTGTCAGCACTGTAGCTATTAAAACAAATTAGCGAGAGCGATGTATACCTGTTCGATGGCAGGTGGTGTACAATTCCTTAACGGATGTACAGTTGGGATGGCGTCTTCCTAAAAACAAAACACCAGTTTTAAAAAACTTGTATCAAAAAGATAAATCTGTTACTTTAAGCAATGTCCCTGATAACAAATTTGAGAGTGTGCTGGTTAGGTCAATGGTTAAATAAAATTTAGCTCAAAAGCTGATCATAATCTGCATGCTGCTGCTCGCCGTAGCAGAAGCAGACATTCCCTAATTATTTAAAAAAACTACTCGATGAATTCTTTTGTAAGTATATAGAATATTTATCTACCTTCACGTAACCGTCGTCTTTTTGTTTCTTCTTCTCTCCCTCTTCTTCCATCTCCGCTTCTTTAAGCATTTTCTTGCCGCCTTCAGGTGGCTCCTCGCTACTGTCTTCCTCCACCTCAGTTTGGCCAGTCGTCGAAATTGGGGTAATGTCTTTATTGTCTAAAACGGAAACAAATATAACGATGGCTACACTCGTTGATATTAGTGTAAAGATTTATTACTCTGTTATTTATTACAGAAGAAGGCAATTATTTCTAACAATATCAAAAAGGAGTAAATTTTGAGTACCGAACATACAAAAACAACGAAACAGAATAATATCCAGTTTTGTTTGTAATTGAAAAGCGACTCCATCGCGAGGCTTTCAAAATGATTCTGTTCAAGGGTTACCACATTTTTAGTTCTTTCCAAGATTACTTTACATCATAAATAGTAATAATGTAGTAAATAGTAATAAAACAAAAGTGAATATACCAATACAAATAAAAAAGGCTAAATTGTAACAGTATTGCGACATATATGTGAAATATTAGAGCAAAGAGTTTTTCTTTTAACACGCCATAAATCTGTCTTAACACAGATATCTTTGTATACTGTACGGTTTCCTGAAATACCTCTTCGCACACTTTTACCTTTAGTCGAGGGTTCCGTAGTCGGTTTTATAGTGGAACCTGAAACTGTGGTTGTCGATTCAACTTTCTCCGTAAGCGGTGATGTGGAGGCGCTCAGCACCGCCTGGAAGATGGAGTAGGCGATGAAGAACACCGAGACAGTCAGCCATCGGTGCCTCCGAGGTCTCCGCATCCTCTGCAAAGGAATAAACGAATTAAACTATAATTAAAGACGATCAGTATCCGTTTCATCAAATATATCATAGAAGAATAACAAGGACTGTAGAAGAATATAAAGTGTTCTTATAATTTTGGACAGGTTTCATTCTTACTTCTGTTTCTTCCCAGTTCTAAAGATTGATTGGTAGTTACAAGGTCTTAATGCCATTTGTCATGAAGAACTACAGGAGTAAGTTTCTCTATTATTTATTTCATTGCATTCATTCTCATACGCCTACAATGCTGATAATTTCAAACATCAGATACGTCAACGTGAATACATTCATATAAAATGACACCTAATTTTTTTAAATCTCCGAAAAGTATCAAGGCGAAAGTATTCACGCCGAGAAGCTTTCCAGAAGATGTTTATTACCTATAAAACCTTTCGCAATACCATTTTGCCGAAGATCCTGAGCAATAAAACGCGGAGTATACTGCGAAGCAAAGCAGGTAAAATGTTACTGCAATAAAGTGAGGAATATGTTCAGTCGAACGGCGTCAAATTTACACTTAAACCTATTATTAGGGTTTTCTGTGTTATATTTGTAATTTAATTGATATGGTTTGTTCCACCATAAAGGTTAGCAGTGGGGCCAGCTTTTCTTTCTTCCATTTTGTTCCGTCGTGATTTTTGTCATTTGCTCTTTTATATTTACGTATCTCTTTTGGCAATATATCTTTGTTCTAGACACAAGGTCTGTCTTTCAGTCTTCGATCAGGGAGAAAAGATTGCAGAAACAATTTGTTAATTGACTGAACGTTCCTCTATCGCAGTCTACTTCTCAGCATCTTGTTGACGAGATGAGTGAGACGTTCACCTGATGGTAAGTGATACGCTTGCTCACAACAACGCGACGCCAGTTAAGATGGTATACACAGCACCATATTGCGCTCGTCGCATTGAGACATGTTAAGTCTCGTTACCCCAGTAATCTCACTAGCTTACAGCGCCTTTTAAACCGGAACATAGTAACGGAACAGTAGTGTGTGGGCGGCAATAGGAGCTGCTGTGGTACCTACCTAGATGGTTGCCGACACTAAAGACCTACCAGCTGTAAGGCCTACAACCATATCCGCATATAAATAGCCAATATCAGCGACTTGCGGAATTTGATTATAAAAATGCATATAAGTAATAAAGTGAACAACACATTCTAGCTGGTGCTCCTCAATGTCAGCTGGAGCCTTAATGTTTTCTAATACATTACTATTCACGCCGTTATCCATGAAACTATTTTATGAGTTGACGATATTAAATTCCTATCTGCCGGGTCACAGGTCAGGTCACAATGCTAAACGCTCCTTGACTCGTAAGTAGGTTACAAAACCATTCAATATGAGATTTGAATAGACATGGAGAGTTATTTGAAAACGATCCGGAATTGTTAAAAGTTTTATTGAAAAGTATATAAGGAAAAGTAGAGTTGAATTACATATCTTTTACCAGAGATTGACTAGATAGATCTAGGCATAGATGTTTCAGCTTTAAGAGGTAATGCGGTTATTATTATTTTAATAACGTAAGGGACGGAGGAAGTGATTCCTTATGACACAGGATAATGAGCATATTGTAGTGCCGTATAACAATGAAGTGTCGATAATCAGATATTTTGCTAACTAACGACGTCCATTGCTGGACATAGGTCTTCCTTAATAGTAGGGGTATTTGAGCCGTCTCCCACCACACTTGCCCAATGTGGGTTGGTGGCTAGTCAAAGGCTCGTTTGTTGATTACCAGGCTGCACCACGAACAGGTGAGGTTGGCTTGGGTCCCGTGAGATGTGAGGGTCCCCTTACAGCCCTCTTTTGCTAACTTTACTCTTGTTTAATACAAACCCTGTGGAGGTCAACCTATTACCAGAAATATAACATGGGGTCTCGCCACAAGAAAGCACAGACAAACTTATTATTGCTGCCTCTGCTGCAGCAAAGCTACAAAGTATGTGAATAGATTAGTCACAAAATATACTTCATGTATATTTTATTGAATTTTTCACAACTGAATGAGTAATTGGACAGCGCCGTGTTAGGTACCCACTGTTAACTTAACCGGAGCAAACTTTTAACGAGATGTACTAAGAAAGTTTCCCGGGTCTCAGGTTATGAGCAAATACGTTGATTTTTTAATATTTTGTCTATTTCATTTTTCATTTATAGTTTTAGCTGAAAATTTTCCACGATACAGGACTATAAATATGATAGAACAAAGTTAGAGAAGACCTCTCACTTTGTTATTTAAAAACACACATAATAGTTAAAAGAAAACAAACTCTCAACTTAAATCTTTCTACTTTTCATCACTCAGGAATGATTATTTCAGTTTTGTATAATTTTTTTAGTTATATTTTCTTTTTCGTGCGACGAAGTATTTTCAGCAATGATTATAACTATGTTTGTGGCGGGTTTATACTACTAAGGATGATCGAAGGAATCGTCATCGCCTTTTCAACCTATTGATCTCTATTGTTGAAGCTAGGCTTCGGATGCAAAATAAAATAGATACGGATTTCTATGACACTTTTACTCAACAATCATCTACTATTTTCACCAGCTCGTGTTTCTTTCGCGTTCTTCTGCTTTTTCCACCCGATTTCCACGCTATGTGAAACCTTTCCTACTTCAATTTACTAATATTCTTAGTTATCGTTATAAAAATTAAATGTTCTGCACAAAATTTACAAGGAGCTATGTAAATAGAAGCAGATTCTCTTATAATGAAAATATTAATGTTATTTTGACGAATCTACGAACATATGAATAAGTTACGAAACAGTTATAATAAGGAGAGGAAGAGATCAAAGGTGAGATCCCGGAGGAGCTTGTCAGTGAAGTTATGAAGGCAAATGTTAATTGATAAGGTAAAGTTAATTAATTGGATCGCTCGCGTCGGGTAGAAACTAACTTTGTAACATACTACCAGTGCTTAGGCGTCCTGTCAGTATATGTAAGCTACATCCTTATATATACAGTAAACTAACAAGATAATTATGACCATACAGAACTACATAATTAAAAAGGGACTTACCAATTGGAGTATAAATATCATGGATGGTAAAGTTCACTAGAGGAGTCAACATTTAAAATTGACACAGATTTGATGCCAGGCGAATTGGGGTTATGTGTGTTAGTTTTATTATTTTAATCATGTTTCATCATCATCAGCTTACGGCAGTTCACTATTGGATATAGGCCTTTCTCAAGGAACGTCACTTGGTCATCGGTTATATGTATCCAGTTGTTGACAATCAAGTTTAGGATAGTTTAGTTTTATACTAGCTTCTAAAAGACTCATACTCAGTTTATATATAAGGTACTCAGTTGTATTAAAACAATAATATACAACGTATGTTTGACCATCATTAGCGAGTATTATGGTGGAAGACATTGGGAAACCTATGTCAAGCAGTGGATTAGAAAAGACTGGTGATGATGATGCTACATGTATATATCATTCTTAAAGTTTACTTTAACTTTTCAATGGTATTGCAAATGTCGAGACAAACTCGCAGTAAAAACAATTACATCAAATGTATAAAGAATATTCTTACAAACGTAATTTTTTTTATACCCCTAAGGGGACAAACAAGCATACGGCCTACCTGATGGTAAGTAGTTACCGTAGTATGAAGTACCAGAGGCACCACTGGCGGAAGAACCTTATCATGCCCATTTTGAGGGACTCCATTCTGTAGCTTTTATTTTACTAAACGAGACGACGAGACGAGCAAGGCGTTCACCTGATGGTAAGTGGTAGGCTTGCCCATAACATGGCGCTGGTTAAGACGGTATACACAGCACGACATTACGCTCGTCGCTTCGAGACGTATTGTGTTGTCTCGTTACCACAGTAATTTCAATAGCAAACAGCATCCTTCAAACCGGAACACAGTAATGTTTGCTACTGTTTCGCGGTAGAAATAGGAGCTGCGGTGGTACCTACCTAGACGGTTTCTGGCAACAGAAACCTACCACCAGTAAGCTCCTTGGGAAAACCTCACTAATACCATTCAATAAGTTTAATTAAGATCCTGACGTAAATAAATCTTTATATTGATATGGTATACGTGAGACGTCTTTTTGTAATTTAAGTTGTATATCTCTCATCTGGAGAAGGTATTCCATTATGAATGTTTAAGGGTATTTTGTAATTCGGCACTCGTGTAATTTCCGGTGCTATTATATCCGGCAGCTCGTCGAGAGCAGCACAAAGGGCAGGCTCGGAGCACCCGGGGCACCCGGGGCACCCGAGGCACTCAAGCTCGGCTTACCAGAAATAATAATGGCTCTTTACAAAACGAGGAAATGGCTAAGTGGCAAGAAACGAAACCCCGTGTTAGAAGGAATTTTATTTATTTATTTATCTATTATTGTCTGGTTTGCCTTTTTCTCGTCATGTGTCGGCATCATAGCACTTTCCGCCCTGAAACTTACAGGAAAAGAATGGCACTGCCCCATATTACTAATACACATACATATATCATCAGCCGACAGACGTCCACTGCTGGACATAGACCTACCTCAATAAAGGGGGAATTAGGGGCATCTCCCACCAAGCTGTCCCAGTATGGGTTGGTGGGGAGCCAGCGCCTCGTTTGTTGATTAGCTGGCTGTACCGCAAGCTGGTGGTGGCTTGGGTCCCGTGAGGTATTGTGTCAGACCCCTCTCCAATCTAATGATTTTGTTTTATAACTTTATTATAACCAAACATTAGATCCTTCATCTCCTCATCAGTCCACTTTCTCATGTCTGTATTGTTGCTGTTGCAAACGTATCCTGGATCTTCACCAGCCTCGTAAATTACCATCGTGTGAAATTGAGGTCAAATGTTAGCCATTTGCTAATAAAATACTAGAACAAAGACCTACATAAGTGTTGGGGGGCATTGCTAAGGTGATTACGTCAGCTCATCCCCTATTGCGGGTGGACGCGGCTCAAGTATCTCCCGGAGACGCGGCGGCACCGGGTGACGTCACGGGCGTCTCCGGGACGAGACCCCCTCACCCCCATACCCCACCACATCCCTCTGATAATGTCTGGTAATAAAAAAAATTACATACAATACCCAATGCCCCATCATACTTATGTATTTAATGTATAATAACGATAACTTTCTGCGGTATTTTTAACCATCGGGAAAATAAGGATTGTTATAAGTTTAACTCATGTGTGCATCTGTTTGTCGTTTCATAGCTGTAAAACAGCTGAACCGATTTTGACTTTAATTTACTGGCATTTACCTAGTATTATAAGGAGTATCATATATTGATTTATAATCATATCTTTATATATTACAAATGGAGATGTACAACTTGACAGGTGCCATAAAATAGTGTGGAATGTGACAATAAATTGCGAGAACATGAGGATTGTTATCATCAAGACATATGTGACAACCGAAAGATATCTACGGAAGGTGAGATCTGAGAATAGTCGCTGATTACTGTTGAAGCCTTGTCAGAGGTATAAGTTAATAACAAGCTTCACAGTAATATATTTGTAACATACATTATGAATAATAAATATTAGTTACAATTCTGACTAAGTTGGGGCTCGTACAAATATAGCACCCGGTGCCGGGCTGCGGAGCCGGCATCATTTACCAGCCCCTGGAGATAACCGCTTCCAGAAACGTAATCTGCGATCCAATCAGAATCCCTGATATTGAAATAAATGCTTCGCTTACTCACAACCTTATCGGCAACTGTCTGCTTAATGACAGTTACTTAATTAAATGTCAGTTTGCTTAATTAGAATCTAAAGGAGGCTTGAATAAGGACAATAGATTCATTGTAATATATACTAGTCAGGCTTTCCAGTCTACAGTATATACAAACCAATGTGACTGTAACAATAATAAAAAGGATTAAAGGAATAATATAAATGGCTGTGGAAAGATTAAGGAATCAGCTAATCAAATGAAATTCAGATTTACATGAAAAATAAATAGATTTTTTATTAGTTGAATTCCTATGAATACGTACGAGCTCACCGTGCGAGCAGCTGCAGTTGCTTTTAGTACATCTACAGATATAGGCCTACTGCTAGGCATAGCCTACTTACCCACATCGCTACTTGACTTGTGGGACGCCATTAAGCCATCAAACCCGAAGCGGCTACGTTCAGATTATGTGAGAGATTAGGGACCATTACGACGTCATCAGCCGGACGAGGTCGGGGCCACTTAATTGGAAATACTGATGGAAAACGATTTCATGTAATTGTGTTAAATTTTAATGGTAATCATTATCAGCGAATCGATGTCCACGGCTGGACAAAGGCCTCCCCCAATAGTGGAGGGATTTGGGCCGTCTCCCATCGCGCTGGCCCAATGCGGATTGGTGGGGAGTCAGAGTCTCGTTTATTGATTAGCAGGATGCACCACGAGCAGGTGAGGTTGAGTTGTTGTGTAGGGCCCTTTATACCCC
>DWHM01000035.1:0-13824 GCA_018247595.1 Losaria neptunus creber | reverse complement strand
CCCCCCCGCTCGTAAGCCGCCGCCTACACTATTAATATTTAATCACTCCTGATTATAACGCCGTTTATTATTTATTATCGGAAATTTGCTAAAGATTTCCGTTATTAATCTGACAGCTAACTAATTTTCCACGGTCGTGCCGTCGGAGAAGAATAGCCTTGGTCGGTTTACATCGCCAACCCATATCAATGGACATCCTCAAGCTGTAGTATGCTTCCAAACTTCAGGTGCTTCAGCTCGCTTCAGGTGCTCGCTGGAAAGCCGCGTCGGAAGACCAGGATGTATGATGATGTGTAGAAATGGCGGAAACGGAACAACTTCCATGTCATTTCTTTCGCGAAAAGTCCGCCTCTCATATGTATGTTCCGATACACCACGACTATGATAATATAGCAGGATATTGACCATACGAGGATTTCAACTTGCCCCTACATTTAAAGTCTATAACTAAAGTGGCTTCGTTATCGAAACCAAGATCTCCATGTGATGCAAGCAAGCTGCTGCTCAGACGAATGCAGTTTAACATGTGTATATTTTCTGTTTATGCCCAGACTTTCACCGTGATCCTGACCGAGCCGGTCAGCATCACGCTACCTCCCACGTCAAAGGAGGTTCTGCGAGCCAGCACCGTGCGCTTCAATTGCACTGCCACCGGTCGCCCCGAGCCGGTGATCACCTGGTACAAGGATGGACAGCCTCTGGTCCTCACGGGGAGGGTGAGTCAAAGCCTGTAGCTACTACATTACATTTATAATTTAAGTACTGTAGAAACGTCATCGTATCTAAAATTTTGAAAAATCTAGACTGGCGTTTAAATATTACATTTTTTCCTAATTATTGTTGTACTAGTACGTGTTGTAAAATTTTGATTTAATATCATACTTGAAAAATGTCTGTAACGGCGGGGATGTTTTTAAAATTATTGATTTTCATTAGATAAATTTGCGGACGTCCGCTGACCTGAGCCGGATCGAGCTGGTGATCAGCGGGGTGACGTCAGACGATGCAGGTGATTATCATAATATTTTTTGTTAGCACGACTTTTATAAGACTGTCACTTTTTTGTATTCTCCACGAGCGTTGCTTTTGGACTGCTCCTGCTTACCTGTTTATGGTGGTGTTGCCGTTCCTCCGAAGGTGTGTACCAGTGCTTCGCGCGCGGCGGCGCGGCCGGCCGCTGGGCGTGGGCGGGCGCGTGGGGCGCGCTGAACGTGACCGGGGCGTGGGCGGCGGCGCCGGGCGCGCTGCGCTGCCTGCCCGCCGGCAGCCAGCGCGTCGCGCTGCGCTGGCGCCCCGCCGCCGCCAAGGTCGTTGCCTACACCGTGGACATTACACCCAGAGGTACATTCACAATCACATATATCATTCTCGGTAAAAATTACCGCCTGCTCTCTAAGCATCGACGACTGCCCTGTATTCTCAAGCTATTAAGAATACTACTAAAAGATAATTACGGCCTGTGATGGGAGAATGGATAGCCGCGGGTAGCATCGCCTCCCTGATGAATGTAGACGGAAGTCGCTGCGTAGTCCTGAAATACTATACAGCGCTTATCGGAGAAGTCATTAAAAGGAACAAAGGTTGACAGTAACCAAATAAAATTGTGAAACTGAACAAGAAAATAATCCAAAAAGAAAAGTCACAAAAATTTGTTAAAAAGACAAAGTAGCGATGGAAGTGTGGGAAGTGACGAAATGTGAAAAGAAGAGAACAATATAAACGGAATATTGCAAAAGAACGATAGAAGATAGTATGAGAGAAGAAAAGGAAATAATAAAATAGAAAAATTACCCGTCCTACTTTACGGGGAAATGAATGAATAAAAAAAAACCTCGACCTGTAATAGAATGCAACTGAAAAGTTCCTCGTGATAGCGCTGACCCGTTTTTCGCGACGTATACAACTCATCTGATGCTGGGCACGCGGACCACGGGATCGACAGCCTATTAACCTAAAGTTTTCGGAGGCTTTGAGGGTGAAAGACACATAGTGATCTCGTGTTTGTTGCACTACAGCGAAAGTGGTGGGAAGGTCGGTGGTCTTCTCCGGGTCGTGCTTAGGCGTAGTGCAAGAGGAATGAATATCTGTGCGTTCCGTAGGATACACCAGGGCGCAACACGCCGCGTTGAAAGTGATCACTGAATGAGATTTATCGGTTAGAAATCCCACATAACGCTGTTTTCCCCTCGGAAGCTGTATATGTTGTCAAGGTTTTGTCTTCAGAGAAAAAAACATTTATTCCCAGTTTTCAAAAATTCTACGATTTTTTCTTTTTTTTTAAATGTTTAGACTAATGCTTGACCACGATCCCACCTGGTGTTAAGTGATTATGTGGTCTGTGGTGGTAAAGCGCATTAACCTAGCAAATGCCTATTCACTGTTTTTTCATCTACATTCTTTTAAAATAGGAAAAATATTAAAGATGCTTTGTAATTCCGTAAACATTTTTTTGAAGTAGTCCATTGTAAAGAAAAAATTATAGTTTTTGGTGTAATTAACAAATTATAACAATTGTAACTGTTTTTATCTTTGTGTAAAGTTCACGACAAGGTTTTTCTTTGGCAGACAAGCCTGGCGTCGCCATAACCGGTCAGCCGCACACCAACACCGAACAAGTGGGCATGGTGAAGGACGCTCTCACTCCATATTTTTTTCAATTAAGTCCCCACGACTCTTCAAATGAGATTACCGAAAGTTCCGTCCGACAAGTTCTATTTAGTTGCAGTAATGTATTTTATACTGATGTTAGCTTTTGATTGCTGTGTCTTATAGAAGGAGAAAATAAATAAAGATTTCGTTGACATTAAAAAAATTATTACAAATGGTAATTGGTGGCAATATTTACTAATTACATTATTTATTTTTACAAATTAGACTAACGGATGTTTTTTTTAAAAAAAATTAATTGCTGTATTCGGTGTACCGCAGGGACCTAAGTTGTGACCGCATTGTATTTTAGCAATAATTAATTTTTTTAATTACATAATAGTGCGATTTTGAGTGCTGTATTTTAGAAGTTGTCTATGCCGCTGACTGTTCAGGTTGTTGACCTTAAGTGTTGTCCCCAGGTGCGCGCGTACATCCCGACCTCTAGCAAGAAGAATGTGGCGAGCGACATGTCCGAAAGCGTCGTGTGTCAGGGGCAAGGAGGTACGGCCCTTTACCTATGTAACTTGCTTGTAACTTAACACACGCAACTTATGTATATTTGTAAGTTTATTTAGTGTACTATTATTTTACATATCACCTGTTAAATGCTCTTATTTTAGAAAATAAATAAATGAGAGTAAGAACTGTTTATGATAAATATGTATATGGTTGGTGGTAGGATTTTTTCTGGCCTGGCTGTCTACCATCCTCAGGCGGTTGTAAATAAAAACTAAGCTCTATGCCATAGTAGCAGTGACGGTGACCCATTTGTTAATGTTATGATGCGATGGGTCCAGTGCCCATAACGCTGTCGCGCGCGGCGGGCGGTGTGGTGGTGTCGTGGCGGCAGTTCGCGGAGGAGACGCCGGGCGTGGTGCAGTGGGTGCTGCAGCACAAGGCGGACAACGCGACACGCGAACACAACACCACGCTGCCGGGCGACGTCATCAGCTACACCCTGCCCGGTTAGATGATGAATTGTACATTTCAACTGGTATCATATATACAGATCATAAATAAAACGCGTCCGTTACTTATACAGCCGGACCGGACGCTGCTTGGTTCCGCGTGCTCGGCAGCCGGACGGAGACCTGGCTGCCGCAAGACCTAAGCCTCCTCCCTTGGACTGCAGTGGCTACCGCTGACCAGAATCCTCTCAGGTGATATTCTACAGCTATTGAAAATGTTAGCTTACTATTTCTTTTCATATAGAAATATTACATTTACATTCACATTCCCTTCCTGTCTTCAGACTCAAACTGTGCTTGGCTTTGAAGATATCGTAGTCCTGTTGATGGACTCAGATCATTATACATACATATATTAAGCTAACATGCTTCGTAGTACCGTCTAAATTATCGCCAAAATTCCTCTTATTTTTGTCCTATTCTACTTAATGTTATACTTGTCATGTGTATTTGTTGTTATTAAATACTCTGAATGCTAACTAATTGTGTGTGGCGCAGCCTTTATGTGTGTGAATGCTGTGCACATCTACAATGGTGGTACAAACCGTACTATACTTTCCCCTATTTTTTTATTAATTGTAATTTTGTACTACCGCTGATGTGTCAAATAAGTAAATAAATAAATAGCTAAAAGGCCACGCGACGAGCAGTGTGTTCATCTTATGGTAAGTGATACGCTTGAATATAACGAATTCGTTATTGGTTAAGGTGATATACACAGCATCACATTGCGCTCGTCATCTTGAGACGTGAGGTGTTGTCTCGTTACCCCAGTAAATTCACTAGCTTACAACACCTCTCAAATTGAAACACAGTAACGTTTATACACTACTGTTTGGCGGTAGAAATAGGAGCTCGTTATTAATTTGTATATCACAAATAATTGAGCAAAGAAACTTGTTAATAAATGATGCTATGCTAATATGAATGAAGTCTAGGAGTAACGGGCAACTTTTTTTCTTCAGTGTTATTTCACTGGCATATCTATCACCTCTGACATTAAGCAGAGTCATTATTTACTTTTATAATTTCGAGTGCGATATAATTAGAAATATAGTGATTGATGCTTAAAAAATATATCTATATTTATATATATATGCATCGTATTGCGTAAGTTTATGCTAAATTAATCTAGTGCGTTTATCTTCTGCAAATTATGGGCTAGTTAATTGATCTATAGCAATATAAGTAAATAATCATAAATAAGTAGTATTAATGGTAAGATATGATTTAATGTTTCCTAGTAAAAGTAAATAATTATAGGGTATCTTAGTAAATAGGTATGAATTATGAATAATAAGTAAATTATCGTAAACTAATACTAAATCGTAAACTAAAACTAATAATCGTTATTATTAGTAAATTATCGTTTGGTAGTAACTGGTAAGAATTTATTAAATCAGTATAAAATGTGTAAATTTTTTTTCTGGTTTATTTATTTATACTAATTAATCCTATATTACAATAATAAATAATAAAGATGTTACTAAGTGAGTGAGCAGTAACTTTTGCTGTGGGTTTCTATTAAATTAATAACAATACCGTTGCAGCGTCGTGACGGCCGTACCACAGGAGGTCAAAGTGACGGATGTCGGCTTGCACGGCTTCGTCGTGAAATGGGTGTGCGACGAAGCGGACAACTCGCCGGAGCGGTACAGCTTCAGGGTGTGCATCAAGAGGCCCGACGGGCTGGAGGACTGCCAAGAGAGGTCCGTCGCTGTAACATGTTAAATAACAGTTCTGAAACATGTTTTAGACATTTTCATGATTAATAAGTGAATAGGCATTTGCTAGGTTAATGCGCTTTACCACCGCAGACCACATCATCACTTAACACCAGGGGGGATCGTGGTCAAGCATTAATCTATACATTAAAAAAAAATTATAAAACTAATCTGACGGATTTATCGCATTAATTCCTGAATACTGAAACTCACTATATAACTGTAACCCGAAGAACATAGCAAGCTCATTCTCTCTACTAGTTTTGCGTAGATTAATAATTGTAAAAAAAGTTGTAGGTATTCCGAGATGATACTACATCCGGACGTCTGTCAGCCCAGTCCGCCTGTGACCACGGCTGGTGCAAAGCGGTTGAAAACTACTGCATAATAAAATAAATAAAAAAACAGTTAAATGCGGTAAAATCAGTAGTATTTATTAAATGTGTATTATTCGCGTAAATATAATAAATCCTTATGTTTTGTCATGTCGGTAGTCACGATGTTTTATTTATTTTAATTGCGTGCCTTCTTACTACAAATGAACAGAAGACTTTCTAGACGAGTGGGTACATATGTCAATTCTACAATGCCGATTTTTTTAAATTAAAATTACTCAAACAACAATTTACTTTTACGGGCGAAAGTATTACTATCAGGAATTTGTGTAATGGTATCGTGAAACAAAAATAGTCAAAGTACAGTTAGCAATTTCAACAATATAATGTTCCCAGCCATTCGGCCCGAAAAAAGGGAATATATGTCAGGCTGTTCATGTTATATGTCTTAAATGATTTTTTTGTCTATCAGCTACAAGAGCAGTGCAACGGTGGAGGGCTTGTCGCCGGGCGCGGAGTACGAGGTGCGAGTGCAGGCAGTGGCGCAGGGCGCGCGGGCGGCGCGGGGCGGGCGGGGCGGTGCCTTCAGTGAACCTGTGCACGTCACCACACAACCAGAAGGTGAGCTCCGCTGATATCCTCCTGTACCCACTAGCTAGCAGCACAACGGTATTTTTAATAAAGTATCAATCGCTGGTACATTATATCGGAGACTGACTTGGTTGTTAGCAGAGTTTACGTCTATTGCCGAGCAGTAGTGGACAAACTATTTTTGTTTCCACCTAGATGGCGCCTCCAGTAAGAAAAATTACCGTTTCACTGCGAGTTATGTAATTACCCATTACCTTTGCTTTATTTCTAAAGGCAGCCGTATCATGATAAAATAGGTTGAGTTGGTGACCGACCGGTGATATGTTTGTTTGGCTGTAATTTAAAATATCAGATACTTTCATTTAAATACCATCAGCGTCTTTGAACATTTATATATGATTATTTGTACATCTGCCAGGACCGTGGCATGTGGGAGACCTGTCGTACACGTTCGTGAACGCGACGGCTGTGCGCGTGCGCTGGCGCGGTGCGGCGGCGCGGTACACCGTGCGGCACAGCGCGCGCCTGCGCCTGCCTGTCGAACAGTGGGCCGCGCTCTCCGCCGACGGCACCTCCGTCCTGGTAAAACTTGCCTCATACTACCTATTTACACAAGTCCACACAGGCCAGCAGCGCTCGATGTGTACAGCCCAAGATTCATTGGGTTGCAGCGACCTGGTTTTTTTTCTTTATTAAAGCGGGACTTTCATCTAATCGTAAGCGATACCCTCGGCAATAACAATGTGGCACTAGTTAGAATAAAGTACATTGTAGCATTGTTTCAAGCGGTTTTACCGAAACCTCAAACTACGACGTCTTAATCATGCGCGTTAAATTCAAACTAAATTATTTCTGCAAACACAAATATCTGTGAGGTTTCTTCAAAGACTAACAAGACCAATATCATAAAAGAAATTCTCAGTTCGAGTTTTACATTGTTTTTGTTTATAAATACACATTTAAACGAAATAGTTCAGAGATGTTTTCTTTATATTTTGATCAGTTTCTATTTATTGATCATTATTTATATATGTAAAAAAGTGGAGGTGGTCTATAAACCTATGAGGTAATGTTTGGTGTTGCAGATAACAGGCATTGAATCGACAGATCAGACTTACGTCATGGTGACGGGGTACGAACCGCACGGGCACAGCCGCATCTTCACCATCCCACCGCAACTCAAAGAGTTAGGTGAGACAAGGTTAACTTTAACTTTTATATAGGACGAGCTGGACGTTCAATTAGTGGTATACCGAACTGTCCAGAATAATGAGGTTACGATATTTCTATATTTTACTGGTAACTGGCAGATCTATCTCTGTTGCCGGAGACCGTGTAGGTAGGTACCGCCGCAGCACCTGTTGCACATTTGTTTGGTTCTCAGTAAAATTAAAACTCTTTTAAAAATAATTTAGACGTCTTTTGATAAAGATTCGTTTTTCTTCAGAGGCTAAGGACCTGAGCTACGTTTACACAGCGTCGGGAGTGCGGGTGTGGTGGTCGGAGGCAGGAGAAGGTGGGAGCGGGGCGGTGGGCGGGCGCTGTGTTCGCTATGCGCAGAACATCACGCGCCCCGTGGAGCACTGGCCCACCATCAACGTCAGCGGCTCACACGTTGAAGTGCGTACCGCAATCATTTCTCTCATAAATATAATAATAGTCTGTTGCCGGAGATCATCTAGGTGGGCACCATCGCAGCGCCTACTTCCGCTTCCAAATAATAATATCCAAATATTGCATCGTTCCTGTTAGTAGAGACTTAATTCTCTATGTCTCTAAGTGACGTGCTCTATGAAGGTCGGGCATGGGTATTATTTAATATCAAGCCAGCGTTCGACTCGGCCATTAGAAAAGAACATTCGGGTATGCAGTTGGGACCATGATGTCTTTAGCAATTTACCGTTATAAATTTAATACAAATTAAAAAAAGAAATTTTAAAAGAAAATTTTTTTTTTGTAAAACTGTAACGTAAATGATAAACTATTAAAGAAAAAAAGCTATAGTAAGTAATAAAACTTTTATTGTTTATCATCAACCAGAGGGTTGCCTGAGTATTCGAACAGCTTTGCGTTGTCCACAGTTGAATAACTTGGACCCTTCGCTACCGGTGTATGTGATGGTGACGCTGCCTGGGCCCGGAAGACCTAACCAGGTGCTCACCATTCCTCCGCAGCCGGTCGACAACTACAACTTACACCTCAGTGAGTTTTATTTAAAAACTACGGACTAGCTAAATTAATTGAATATAGAGGGTGCGTCGTAATTACGATGATTACGTTAAATCCCATAACAATGCGGGCATAAAGGCAATATTATGGCTATCATTTAATAATCTCCAACAACATGCAACTTAGAAAAGCAGCAACAGAAAATAGTGTAGTGAAAGATTGGCGTAAAAAGCAGCATTTCGCTGGGATTCAGCTTGATGCTTTGTTCTGAACTTACCAACACATAATCAAGTGTCTTTTCCAGCAGTTAATGGTAAATCTGTGTGATCTGTGTCGTAAGTTCCATAATACTCGTGTGTGTAATAGAGACGTGTGTGGGTGCATGAATGGATAACGACAGTGTGGTTATGCTGTGTCAATGTAATAGGGAACAGGTTGTTAAGGGTTGATTATTTAAACCAAGTTTTCGTTAGCTTAATTTCTGGAAAACAGCCGTATTTTACTCTCATCGTTTGCAGACGTAATGATCAGGACGTGCAGCTTTTACCCTAAAAATATTTGACACTAATTAACACGCATCCTGTATACAGCAATTTAAAATCATCTAATGGTCAACGGTGTCCTCGTATCATTGATTAAATAAATAGCTCTTTAAATGTCTCCACTGCTGGAGTCGGAGTCTTCTCTCATGTGGAGAGAGTCGAGGCTATACACTATATATTCATTATAAAGGCTATTTTGGCGCATTTTAAATTAATGTTCCCGCAATCCGCAGGCATCGGGCTGAGTGTAGGAGTCGGCGTGCTGTGCGCGCTGTCAATTGCAGCAGCCTGTTTGTGGAGGAGGTTCAAGACGAACCGATCACCTATCAGGTTAGTTTTAACATCTATTCAGTACCTAGCTTCGTCCGCGTGTAGTTCAGAGGAGGTTACGATGTAGTTTTACTATACATCTATTAAAGACTTTGTAATATGGCTATGAAAACGACGGTATTGAATTAGTTTTTTTTTATTCAGGACGCGCAGAAGAAACCGGTCAGTGTCCGACGGAATGGATGACGCATGCACGGAAATGAAGGTAAATAATTCCGGTATCTCTGTTCTATCAGCCGTTCAAGCATCGCAGTAACTGCCCCGCCTGCTGCTGCTTCAGCTTACTATTCTGCTGGGCTATGTCACCGACTTTTGTTTGCTATTCCCATTATCATTTATTTCTTTCACCGTGTCATTAAACCTCCGTTTCGTTCATGATCATTTTGAAACCCATTTGTTTAGTTGATACTCTGTAATCGTAAAATGAAACATAAAATAAAGAAATGTTTTAAATCGTTTTGGAGGGGTCTCCACTAGCAGCATTTACAATTCGTGCGCTTAAAACTTAAGCGCTTTACTTTTACTACGATTTATCAATACTTAATCGAAAATCACAAGTAAAACTTCTTCCGTAATGTACATTATTATGGTAGAACACCTGGAAAGAGCCGATTTAATCAACAGTATTTGATGATAACCGACTATTATTATTCACTCCGAGTTTGTAATATATGAACACTAATAGCGGATTTACAATTGTTAAGATGATGAGCCCCCACATTATAGTTGTATTTAAAGTAATGTTTTAATCTTAGGCGGCACCCGCCGGAGGCGAAGTGGGCGGCCGGCTGGCCAACGGCGGCGCTTGCGGCGAGCCACTACTCAACGGGCACGTACATGCGCATACGCACGTAAGTACAAACACACAAATAAATTCACACACATGAAGTGGCGCAAACATATCTAAGTGTTAGTTGCCTCCGACGCGGAATAAATAAACGCTAGCCCATTAACAAGTACGTTCATAGTCGGATTCCGAGAAGACATGTTGTGAGGTTAGATTGATAGAAGGGATTTCTCGAACCCACCTGCCCGAATAAAATTGCTGTTTTGGCTATCAACATATCAGAGCGGAGTAGTCACGGCGAGTACGCTTGACTATCTGCGGAGATCTTATCATTAAATTTAATGCGAGATTAAGCTTAAATAAGCCTGTGATAGATAAAAAGGTGGTAAACAGAATTGTATTATAACTAAGAACATTAATTACAACCTTTCAAAAATGGAGATTTCTTTAAGAGCCGTTGTTTTTATGTTAATAGTCGAAGACGCCGAACGGAAAGCTGAAAAGGGGTCGAGTGTACGAGGCGTTCGACGTGTCGCGGAGCGAGACCGACTGCGCCGAGAGCGTGCTCCACGACGCGCTGGACACTTCTCGCCCCCCGCCCCTCCGAGCAGACCACCATGGCACACCACCCAAGCTGCCCGACGATAACATGAACTCCGAGCTCAACATGAGCGCGGAACAGCCTACGCTGCAGCCGAACGGCTGAACCGCACGCCCCCCCCGCGGAACTACAGAACTACACGGGGGTGGGCGACCCCCCACGTTGGAGCGCATCCGACACCAGCACTGAATAGATTGAGATTGTACAGATACCCCCCTTCACTTAGCTAGACGGATGATGTCCGCGCGTGGAAAGCTTAGGCGTGTTTTGTTCCTAATCTAGACTTTATTTCGACTCATCAAGGCTGATTTTCGCTAACAATAGCATGTGTTTAATGCGTTATTATCATTGGTGGTTCCGTCGGCACACGTGTAGGTACCACATAGTCGCCACTAACGCCACGGCGCAAGATGCGCGACTAGACAATAATGCGGTAGTGGCGCGAGCGAACGCAATAACCTTAAAATGAGTCGGATACCAAGATGGCCGTCGCCGTATCCACGCACCATTGTATTATATAGGTTGTATGTGTACACAGTATAAAGATACTTGTATAGTAAGAGAAAAAACTATTAAATAGAATCGACCGTTAGTTCAACTTAAGCGTACAAAATCTAGACCAAAATGGAATCCAAACACCCGTTTTATACCTGAACACTTGTATATAGCGCGAAACTATTTTATCTACGTTGAACGAGAACTATTTATTTCACCGCTGTGTGTAATTTTTTTTTATTTAATCAACACATAGACAAAGCCTGAGAAGCTAATTCAGTTACCTTTCACATTACATTCCAGTTCTGGTAAAGTTGAAGTTTTAACAAATACCGGACCTTTTTTTATATTACCCATAGATTTTTTCATTCATATTATATTCCTGTTATATTTAACAGTTACATAGCGGTCCGGAGTTATTTTCCTCACCTCTAGCTACTTGAATACCTAAGACAACAGTTAGATAGATGAAAGAAATTGTAAAAAAAATAAAGTATATAAATATAAAACGATTACAACGAACTAACTGATATTATATGAAATAGTTTATTGATAGTGTTACTAAAGTTACGAGACGTTATCCGTTGTGCGCCCAACCCTTGCGGTGGGACTCGGTTGTTGAGTCTTTTTTTTTAAATTCATGAGCGACGGAAGCGCGTCGGTCATTATTCCATATCACAATTATATCTACCTCATTTTCTTCGCTGTAAGGTTCTTTTTAGATGTTAAACGAATCGATAACTTATTTCCTTCGATACCCATCGACATCCGTATCCCGCTGCGGAAACCGTTCGCGCAGCACCCAGTATTCCTTTTTTTATTTATTTTAGCACTAAGTTGTTTTTCACTGGTTTTTATTTTATTAGTTGTTTACCACTTTGCCCACATACACCGCACCTCGGTCTATTGTACTGAAACGGAAATAAACCCAGCAGTTCCTCTCTCACACATACTGAATATATATATATATATATCTATATTATTTCATGTTGACGTTTAAAGTTCTAGTGTAGGTTCGACTGTCGAGTTTTCAAAATTATAACATATAGTTATATCTCTACACCACTCACCTCTTATTTCCTATTGACGATTGATAAATTTATGTAGCAGAGTCGGGAAGCGGCCCAGCCCGCGGCGGGCGCGTACCATCATAAGTATTTATAACGAAGCACCTAGGTACAATTTATTTGTGTAAATTATAAGTATTTGTAATAAAGGCGGCCGCGCCTCCGAAAGTCGGAGCGCGGATGACGTTTATATGAATAAATTAATGAAAAGATTGAATATCGCAAAAATAAAGAGATGAAATATTTAAAAATGAAATAATACACTGCGATAAAGATTATTTATCTCGTTGTAATAATCGTGAGGAGTCTCGCGGGCGCGGCCGCGCTGTAAATAACTCAGTTTAGATCGATGTTATATAAATCGCCGACCATGTACCTGAGAAATTCAATTAGACTAAGCTAGACGTAGAGTTAGATCTTAAAATCTAGAATTTTATCATTGTCGCTAGGTTTTGTCACAGGGTCTAAAGCTTCTACGTCGACACGGTGGGCCCGGACCCGGCGGGGGCCGGGCATTCGGCACGTATACCTCACCTCCTCCTCCCACTACACACTTGACACTGACCCCTCCCCACCCCGGCCTCCTCTCCGACGCAATGTTATTTGTTACGAGCGAGTTTCGATGTTGACGTATTTGTATTAATTGGACCAATTGTTGGCCAAATATTGTCTACTTGTATATATGTAAGGGTCACATTGTTAAAACTAAATGTCGATGTTGTCATGCCGATACCGGGGACGAATGCCTCTCACAAACACATATGCCGTAAACATTTTTATATTTCTTAGTAGAAAATAATGTACATACATACGTTAGAAAGCCGTTTGTTGAAAATATGTTTTTTTTTATTTTAACGTTATCGCTTAAAAGTGCAGACCGTAGGGTATGATCTTTGTTATATAATGCCAATTGCATGCCAACTTTAAAGACAACATTGACATTCGGTAATGATTATGCAAGTACATATTTACACATTGCATACATAGTTGATAATGTTATCCCTGGTACTGGTAGGGTCAGCAGAGGTGTGGTTGGATAGCCGAGATATTGTTCTCTTTTCATTTAATGAGTGTATGTACTCTACTTTACGTTCACTAATGGTTGTGTCCCGTTGTATTTATTTATCTCCCGCTTTATATAGTACATTAAGCATACTCTTTTGGATTATATAAATATCTGTAATTTTCGTAAGCAGAAATGTAAATTTAAACTATCTACACACACCTGGACAATGTACAAGATAGTCATATATAACTTTACTACATATATAGAGATTTAAGAAACGTTTGATGCCGGTTTCGGAGATCTTCGGTAGTAATAAGGATGTGTCAGATGTTTAACGATCACGCGAATGAGCGCCTGGCACCTAAACAATACTGTTTCAAATCACTGAAGCTCTCCTCGTTACAATCTATATAAAAAAATAATTAAACATCTAAAAGTTGATGGATAATACAGTTGCATATTTGTCACGTCCATATAATTATCGACGTGCGAAAAAAACAATCAAGATAGACATAGACTAAGTAACAGAACACTAATATAATATGATAATGATGTTTACT
>DWHM01000034.1:0-13846 GCA_018247595.1 Losaria neptunus creber | reverse complement strand
GCAACCCCCGGTCGGTGCCCGGGTCGAACGGGCCCACCTCGGGTAGGGATGTGAAGCATCCCTCCCAGCAGAAAATCCATACGTGACGACGCGTCGGAATACGAAACGCGTCGCCGTATACGCCCTGGGAACCCTTTCCAAGGGGGGCGCCGGCCCGACGGCCTATGTCGGTCGCGACGCGCGATGTCAATAGTTGGCTCATACTTATGGACTGTCTGTCCATGTTGTTGCGATCACATTTGTAATTGTTTGTTTAAGGTAAATTAATATATACATATGTTGTATAATGTTTGGTCGTGTATTCGAATGGTTAATATTGGAGGTAAATGTTTGTCCGTTGGCAGGTACAAGCCGTGCGCACACGGGCGCTGCTATGACCTACGCGCGTCGTACTACTGCGCGTGCGAGACTGGCTGGGGCGGACGCAATTGCTCTGTGGTGCTTCAGGGTTGCCGTGATCAGCCGTGCCGTAACCACGGCACCTGTCTGCCATGGCTGCGGCACGAGACTGAGCACCGCTTCAACTGCTCCTGCACTCCTGGACATTACGGCACCACTTGCGAGAAGGTACCTCTTCACATCTACTCTCTTCAATGCGGTTTGATTGAGTGGTTATATATGTATAATAACTGGTAATTATGCTACTGATAATCACTTCTAAATTGCGTAAAAACAAATTTTCCGGTATTTAGAGATTATGCTATTTATTTATTAAAAAAAACACCGCTTCAGTAGTAGTACATGTATTAAAGAAATTACACTAATACATTACAACTAGTTACAAATTCCGATTCTACACAAAATAGGAATTGAATCTAAAAAATATCTAATTTATTACATTTAACGTATCTCAATTTTTTTATTAATGCTTTTATTTATGTATTTTTTGATACATTCATCAAAAATGTTATTGTCTATTTACTTTGAAATTATACTTTTGTATAATATATTGTGTAACATTACCTCATTCATATCTCTGTTTCTAATCATGTTTCCTTTTGCTCTGTTGTATACACCTTGCTTTATAGTTTTTATTAATTTACTTTCTGGTCAGGTCTACTGGAGGAAAACACATTTAGGGTTTAGCTGGTCTTTCTATCTATATGGTACAATAAACAATAAAAACCATATGTATTATAGATTACATAGATTCAGTGATTACCAACGCAACAAAATAATAACTGAAGTTGTGACTAGTGATGATAAGTACCCACTCATAAAGCGGTGTTGCAGATCACGACCATGTCTTTGGAGAACAGCAGCTACGCGGAAGTACGGACTTCGCGCGAGGAAGGTTACGACATCTCCTTCCGCTTCAAGACGACCCTCGGCAACGGGTTGCTCGCGATGGGCCGCGGTTTCACATATTTCTTCCTGGAGTTGTCCAGCGGCCGCCTCAACTTACACTCCAGTCTGCTCAACAAGTGGGAAGGAGTTTTCATCGGATCCAATCTGAATGATAGCAATTGGCAAAAGGTAAAATTGTTTTATCGTACAACCCGCAGAACCTTTGAACATCGTACTAAGTTTATTAGTACCGCCTGGTACTTTATTACTACTTTGGTCATATTTACCTACTGAATTATACTCAGGTATTCGTCACAATTAACTCATCTCACCTTGTGCTGGCGGCCAACGAGGAGCAGACCATCTACCCCATTAGCCAGAACGAGGCTTTTAACGCATCCGTCACCTCGTTCCCCTCAACGCGCCTCGGCACCGCCGGCTCCTCATACGCGGCCACGCTGACGCATGGTCCCAACTACTTCGTTGGCTGCTTCCAGGATGTCGTCGTTAACGGACAGTGGGTATGTACTTGGCTAATTGTGGATTAAAATACAATAACACCAGAACAATATATGTGAACTATGGTATGGTTACGATTGTCACGGCCGAGCGCACTGCTCGCAGGTACTACCGGAGGACTCCAATGCTACATCGTCTGAAGCGACGACGGAGGAGACGCCCGCCGAAGAAGACGAGGAGCTTGCCGAGGGGGGCGATGCAGACGGCGCGCGCGCTGTGCTGCACGGCGTGCTCGCGTCATGCCCGCGCGTGGCGCAGTGCTCACCGAACCCGTGCCAGTCGGGCGGCGCGTGCGAGGACGCGTGGAGCAGCTTTGTGTGCACATGCCCACGGCCGCACCTCGGCGCCACTTGTCAATACGCGTATACGCCGGCCACTTTCGCGCACGAATCGGCGCCGCGTCAAGAGGCCGTGCGCGTGCGCGTGTCGCCGGTCGCGCGCCGCTCCGTTCGTGCCGCCCTCGACATCTCTATGTTCATCCGCACGCGCAAGCCCACCGGACAGATATTTTATCTTGGCTCCGTGCCCCGGTAAGACCTGTTCTCTGCTTGTGTTCTTGAACTTAATTTTTTTAATATAAAATATTTGAAATCCGATTCCAAACTACGCCAGTTAACCAAGTTGGTATGATCGAATAGGTTCGGGCAGACCGACGAAACGTTGGTTGGCGCGTCGCTGAATGGCGGTGAGTTGCTGCTGCATCTACGCTTCAACCTCACGCCTGAGAACTATACGGTGGGCGGTACGCGCCTCGACAACGGATACCTACACCTCATCGAGGTAAACGAGCATGCTCAGTACGCAGGCAAAACAAGCGCTAGACGGACCTTATTTATGATCCATGATTAACATCAGCAACCTATTTCCCCTGTAGGTGGTACGGAATTCGACGCTGGTGCAAGTGAAGCTGAACGGCACCGAATACTTCCGCAAATCCATATCAGCCGCGCGTCAGCTCGACGCGCAGGTAAGATCCTAATTTTTGTGTAGAATTTACATATTTTCATCTGATATGCTTGACGTTGTGATCGACCTGTCTTCCGTCCTTGTCCGCAGGTGCTATACCTAGGTGGACCGCCCCCTCCGCCGCAGCCGCTCGCCGATACGACGCTTGCGCCCCCGGTTGCCGCGGCTTTAATTGCTCCTGCTTCGCCCGTTGCCCCCATGTCTCCTTTTCCTCCCTCTCCTGGGGCTGCTTCATCTGCCACTCCCTCGGAGCATGCCGCAAACCCTGTGGCACTCGCCGCACCCTCTTCGTCCGCAGCACCTTTGTTACCTGTTTCTCCGACACTAGTATCCTCGACACCGGAGCCGTCGACGGTCGCGCCGCTCGTCGACGATCCTGACTACTTCAAGGGGGTTATTCAAGATGTACAGGTGAGGTTCAGTGTTATGCGCACGACAACTTGAAGTTAAAAAAATGTGACGACAGAAATTGAAAGAGAGTATCATTTTAGATATAGTAATAATGACTTTGAATTAATTGAGGACACAGCTTTCGTCGGACATAATTGGAGTTGTAATCAGGTTGCCGTTCACAGGTGTCAAACGGCGAGAGCGTGTGGGTGGTGGAGTTTTTCCCGCTACGTGCAGATGGGCTGCAGCTTCCGGCTGCATTTGGCGAAGTGTCTTTTACGGGCAGCGGTGTGATGCGGGGCGTGGTGTCCGACAACGCGTGCGCCTCGCGGCCCTGCCTCCACAACGCGTCCTGCTCGCTTACATGGAACGACTACACGTGAGCATGTTATGCCTGATCCATAAGCACACTCGCACACGACGCTGTGACTTTTTGTGTAGTTTTAATGTGTTTATCGAGATCAAACACTCACATTACATGTGTCCCGCTCCCTAGGTGCGCCTGCCCGCGCGGCTACAAGGGCAAGCAGTGTGCCGAAGTGGAGTTTTGCCAGCTGCAGGGCTGCCCGCTCAACTCGCACTGCCGCAACCTTGACGGCGGGTGAGTTATACTATATAGACTCGTCAAAATAAAAAGCTCCTGCTTAACATTTGTATGTTACAATCGCTTTGATAACTTGCCTAATGCACGCGCGGGCGTGGTCTGATCGTGTTTGCTCGTGTGCGTCAGGTACGAGTGCGTGTCGAATGCTACTTTCGACGGTACGAACACAACCCTGCGCTACCGGCTGCGCGTGCCTCCCGCCTTCCCCGAGCGCGGCGCCGCCGAGCACCCTGCACCACCCACTTCTCTTACCATCACCTACAGGTATGTTAACGTCCATTTATCAAAATCGATTGAAACGTCCAACAATAAAGTTCGAATGAACGCAAGTTACATGTTAAAGAAAAGGTGTCGAAGCTCTCATAAGCTGGATGGATCATGTAGATTCAATGGGAGACTAGGCACTTCCACTCTACACTATTTTTTTTTGTATTATTTTATTATTTAGGAGCAAGACCGGCGGTACGCTACTCCACGCGGAGCTGGACGATTCATGGTTCAGCGTGGGAGCGTTTAAGGAGCAAGTGGCCGTGCAATGGCGGTTGGGCGGCGGACTGCCCGCGCTGCGGCGCATGCGCACGCGGCGCAACCACCTGCAGTGGGGCACGCTGCGGTTGAGGCTCGCAGACGGGCACATCACCGGTAAGTTGTCGTCTCATTCACAAAATCTTGCGTTTACAGGGTTAAGATTAAGTCTACTAACTTGAATGATGATAATATTTAATTTAAAATAAACTTGTTACAATAAATTTTCTGAAATATATTTATAATGGTGTAGGTGCGTTCGTGGAGGCCGAGGGCGAGGAGGAGGTAGGATTCTCAGCTCCGTTGGACGTCGAGGCCTGGCAGCGGCTGATGCTGGAAGGCGAGCTACAACTCGGTGGCGTGCGACGCTCGCGAGGAGTCTCCACCACCTCGCCTGCTGCATCGCCCACCACGCTCAGCTCCACCACCGCCCTTGTTAGTTATCTTTACGAATAATAAATCTATGTTTAATCCCTCTACTTCAAACACACAAATGCCTGTTCTAAATGACGGCCGTATTTATGTCATAACAAAGTTTCCCCCGCCTTTGTCTATTGCAGGAAGCGTTTCCCCGAACTGTACGGCTAAACTGGTTTCCGATTAGACAAAAAAACACACAGACAGAACGTTTATTTTTACCACAAACACACACATATACAGACATAGCAATTGTACACAATAGAACATTCAATAGTTTTCCCATATATAAATACATTTAAATATAGTTGTGTGTGTGCTGCAGTGGTACAAAAGGCCACAGCTCAGTGAACTATTCGCCAGCTGGAGGCGAGGCACTGCTTTTCAAGTGCCGCCCGTGGTGCAGTCGCGAGATTCGCAAAAATTTGTTTTTTGCTCCAAGATTTTGATGTTAATTTCTAATTTTAGCCAATAGTAATAGACAATAGATAGTTACACCGAAATATAATAGCCTAATAGAGAATATAGCGGGCCAATACACAGTTCTTTTAGAGTTTTTGTTTGTCTAATAGAAAATGTTTAAATTTGTTTTTAAAATTAAATATATTGTTACATTGACGTAATGGTGGAGGTATATCATTCCAGCACTTCGTGTCCTGATGACGAAAACTGCCCGAGAATGCCATAGTTTTGTGTTTATAATATGAGAGATAAGTGCGTGCGCTTCTATTATTTAATTGATCTTTATTAGGAGAAAATTTTATTTTAGAGTACAAATATTCAGGGGTCTTATATTTTAAAACCCCGAATAAAAGAGTTGCCAGATGTAACTGCCTACGTGATTCCATGTTAAGCATGGATGATTTATAGAGATGTGGAGAGATATGACTACGAGCTGGAATGTCGAAGCAAAATCGATAGCAAGCATTTTGCACTCGTTGAATTATACGGCGAGTTTTGGAAAGAAGGCGGGGTCCGTAAACAACATCTCCGTAATTTAACTTTGATAGAATTAAGGTTTCAGATAAATGAATACGAGATTTAACAGAAAGAAGATGACGAATCTTGTATAATACTCTTAAACGGTAAAAACAGTTTCTGACCATATTAGTGACGTGTTTTTCAAAGCGTAAATGGCTATCAAACGTGATACCCAAATTTCTTGTTTCTTCCGTACAGTTTATTTCATTTCCGTCAATAAGAATTTTAATATTTTTAGCTATAATTTTATTACGAATTTGTTTGGTTCCGAAGACCATGTATATCGATTTAAGAGGATTGAGTAGAAGAGAATTTCTGCTTGACCATTTAGCAATCCGATCAAGATCTTCATTCATTTTAAGAACAGCACTATCAATTGCGGATGGTTCTTCTGAGATATATAGTTGAACGTCATCTGCATAACAGTGAAATTTACAATTTTGGATAACTTTCACAAGATCTGCGGAATATAAAATAAAAAGCAGAGGGCCGAGAATAGAACCTTGAGGGACACCTCGTTCAACAATCCTAGGTACAGAAAATATGGTTGACCCGTCGCTTCTAGTAAGTTTTACTGATTGTGATCGCCCTGTCAAATAACTATTAAACCATCTTATAGTTTTGCAATCTAGTCCGTAATAAGCTAGTTTAGATAATAGTAACGAAATATTAAGACTGTCGAATGCCCTGGAGAAATCTAATAACGTTAAAATAGTACCTTTGCCAAGATCTTGACTAGCAAGAACATTGTCTGTAACATCTAGCAAAGCAGTGATAGTACCTCGGCCTTTACGGAATCCTGATTGAAACAGAGGTAAAATGTTATTTTTTTCAATGTATTTAATGAGTTGAGTAAACATAGCCTTTTCCAGTAATTTCGACAAAAAAGGTAAGACACTAATAGGACGGAGATCTTTAAGATGTTTAACACTTTCGACTTTGGGTAGAGGTGTCACGACTGCCTCCTTCCATTGACTAGGAACAGTGCATGTGAACAGTGAGAAATTTATAATATAAGTGATAACATCTAATGTACGAGGAAGAGTCAAAAGAATCATATCTCTGTTTATCCCATCCATTCCCAGTGAGTTTGATTTTATAGATTTAATGTAAGAAGCAATATCAAATTCAGAAATGCGTTGGATCTGAAAGGTTTCGTTACAAAATCGGTGGAATTCGTAGTATGTCATTTCTGAGATAGAGACATTGCTTGAATCGGGGATATTCAAAAAATAATTATTGATATCGTTTGGGTTATTAAAACAGTTTGGTAAATAATTGCTTTTAGTGGGGTCAGTTAAAATTTTGTCTTTGAGGTTTTTCCAAAAAACTTTGCCGTTATTTATTTGCGAATTTATATGTTCATTAAAGTAAGCGCGTTTTTCATTATAGATACTATTAACAACCAACTTCTTCAGGTTTTTGTAATATTTCCTGTGAATCTCTAAACCAGTTTTACGATATCTTTTATAGGCCTTGTTTCGTAGATCTATCATTAGTCGGCATGTATCTGTTATCCAGGGAATCCTGCGACCTTTGATCTTAACTTTTATAATGGGGGCATGTAGATTAAATAGAGACAATAGTAAATGATTAAATCTATCAACCATAAGATCAACATCATTAAGCAAAGTCACGGTTTCCCAGTCGATAAGGTTTAAATCCCTTTTGAAGTTGTCTATATTTATTCTATTTATTGCTCTATAATTAATGTATTTCGGGCGGACTTTTAATTTTTTTATCATGAAGTTAACGTTAATCATAGCATGGCCAAGAGAAGAAGTTATATTCGCGACCGAAACATTCCCAACTCTTGCGTTAGTGCAAACCAAATCGATCAAAGTTTCGGTTTCAGTTGTGAAATGGGTCGGCTCAGTTACAACTTGTTGGAGATTCATAGTCCGCAAAAATTGGTTTAATTTTACAGTATTTTTATTAGTAATATCTAACATGTTAACGTTAAAATCACCCGCTAATATAATGTAGTCATAATTGGAAAAAGACGTTATGGCTTCCGTAAGTTCGTCTATAAATAAGTCGACATTTATCCATTGAGGTCTGTATGCTGTACCTATAACAATGCGGAATCCATTTATGCGCGTATAGAACCACATTTGCTCTATATTTGCTTTATCATGGTTAACTAAACGAATATTTATACCGCATTTTACATAAAATGCCAATCCACCACCTCGGCCTGCCCGCATGGATAACGGACGTGGCAGACTGTACATTCGGTACCCCAGTATAGCAGGCGCACATTTGTGTTGCCCAGGCTTTAACCATGTTTCATTTATTGCGACAATGTCAGGTTCAGAACTATCTATTGCGATTACGAAATCGTCCTGGCCTGTGTTTAATGATCCTGCATTGTAAAGCGCTAACTTAAGGTGCTTATTGCCCGGAGCCATAAGGACGTGAAGTGGTCAATATAACATATAGTACAGTAATAGTGAGTCCTCGTGGAAAATAACACAAATTATCATTGTTAAAGTGTTTGAGAGGCTCATAAATTAGTACTAAGTTATATCTAAAAATCATAAGGATTTTTAATCCATTCAGGGAGTCAAAGAGTTGTACCATTGCCGCACACACATCTGCCATTGGCACAAATTCGAAGCTAAGTAACACAATACGTTTATATAACCGATTACAGCAATATATAGGTTGCGATACAAATATGCAAAAACAAACGGCAATTAGAAAAAATACACATTTTTGGCTAAATAACATACTGTACATGATAAAATTAGAAAAAATTGCTTTTAAAAGTGCAGGGCAATGACAGACTATCATTAACACAAAAGCGACAAATAATATTGAGAAGTACATAAGATATTGTCTATAAATAAGCTCTATATGAAAATAATAAACCAACATGTAATCAATATTGTTGTGAAAAATTTTAAATCGATGCCCTGCCGTAAAATTAAAAAAGAAATATATGTGGCTAAATGTTCTTGACGCTAAAACACGAACAGTTATGGGGCTCAGAAGGATTTTTACATGTATTCCTTGCTTTGACGCAAAACCAATACTAAGAGCCTTACTCATATATAGAATTGAAACAGTCTCTGAATAGTCAAATATAAATAAAAGGTATAAATCATATTTATACAGAAAAATTTTATGTATTATTATGAAAGAAGTATTAAAAAGGCTTATCAACATTTCCAAATATATAATTTCTTCAATCTGGCAAGGGATCGAAAAAGTAAAAGTGTGCAAAATGTGATACCAGAAACGACTGCATATCCAGCCATAGTGTTTAGATATTCGAAGTATTACAAGCACTAACATCGTTTGAACCAAAAACCCGCAAGAGATCGTTTTCCGATCTAATGCGATGACGTTGCGCGTCAGGGCCTGCGTGTTTGCGAACATATACTCTTCCATCAATAGTCCAGGCAAAACGCCAGTTGTATTTCCTTGTGAACTCACGTGCTCTCCGAAAGAGAAATCGGTTAAAACGCGTGAGTCTCTCATTGACGTAAAATCGGCGCGGAGGTCCAGGCAGCCCGGTTTCATCGGTGGTTGCGCCTCGACGAACTCGAGCGGCACGTAGCAGCTGGTCCCGCGTACAGCGACGTGCGAGGCGGATTACCAAGGGCCGGGGACTAACTTTTGTTCCAGAAGTACTTGGTAGCGAGTCCAATGTAGGCCCTACACGTTTGCAACTGACGAAGTCTTCTTCCTTCAGTTTT
Source organism: Losaria neptunus creber (assembly GCA_018247595.1). NCBI lineage: Eukaryota > Metazoa > Arthropoda > Insecta > Lepidoptera > Papilionidae > Losaria > Losaria neptunus. Next base: position 4,453 of record DWHM01000034.1, on the reverse strand, counting down.
ACGCCAAGTTTGTTACCCAATGTGATGGCAATGTGCGTAGGGTTTTCACCTTTTTCCTCTGGAATACAGGACAACTCGATATCGTTCGACAGTAGATCCTGGTCTCGATCATTGAGGTCATTTTTTAGTTGCTGAATAGATTCTAACATTGCGATGTTGTTAGGACCCGACGATAATTCAGCAACTTTTGCCTCAAGAGAATCCATGCGCATTGTCATTTGATTGATAGAACCTTCGCAATTGTCAACCCTTAATTTCAAATTGCTGATAGTTTCGTTTAACAAGCTTAATTGCCGTCGTGTAGCTGACATTTCATCTCTGAATTGTCGCATTTCCATAACAAGGAGATGGATATCAGAGACTTGCAATGATTCCCTTGACCTCAGTCTGGCATCTTCCAAATGAGGTGGGGACCCGTCTTCAATTAATACCGGCGGACTTACAGTTGCTGCTCCGCGTTTGACTGTCACCCCCTCAGCAGGACGTATTGGAGTGTTTGTGTTGTCATTTTTTGGCTGTTTACTGACGCAAAGCGCACACCTCCACGCCTTCTTCTTTTCGGCGGACATTAAATTCTTAAATCTCTGTTCAGAAACATTGGCACAAGTGAGGTCATAATTTTGTTTGCATAAAAAACAGCTAAGCATTTGCCTGTTCTCAATAACCTTTAAGCATCCAGCACAAAAAAAACTTTTTGTTGACATATTTAATTAAACAAATATAATACTTGCAAATCCCTCTATGAATTCGGCTCAGACTATGAGTTTGACCGCATGCGGCGACGACTACCGCCTCGACTGCGTTAGTCACGAGATGCACTGTGCAGGTATGCAAACAAAATATATACACTGTTTCTGGTCAGAACTTCAAATTTATAGCATAAATTCACGAACTATTTCTACATAAAAATCTTATAATATGTAGACTTAACGTTAATGTCGATATATTGCGAAATAACGAACCCGGGAATACTTTTAAACAATTAACTAACGGAGCGATAAAAATGCACTTGTTATCTCATGAGCGAGCGATCGCGACTCTATATTGATCATCATCAGCTTATAAACTCCCACTGCTGGACATAAGCCTCCTCCAAAAATCTTTACTCCGATCAGTTATACGCTGTCTACATTCAGTGGATTCCTGCGACCTTCACCAGATCCTCGGTCCACCTTATACGGGGGAGGGGAATCCAGCACTAGGTCTACCGGTACTCGGCTGTCACTCTAGGACTTTACTGCCCCATCGGCCGTCAGTCCTTCGAGCAATATGCCACATAAGTCCTGAATATATTGTTACAAACCAACCTTATTAATTCACGAAGACGACAACGGCAAGGCGTTCACCTGATGGTAAGTGACACGCTTGCCCATAACATGGCGCTGGTTAAGTATACACAGCACCACATTGCGCTCTTCGCCTTGAGACGTAAGGTGTTGTCTCGTTACCCCAGTAATTTCACTAGCATTCAGCACCCTTCAAAAGAGAATACAGTAATGTCTGCACATTACTATATAGCGGTAGAAATAGGAGCTGCGGTACCTACCTAGACGGTCTGTGACAACAGAGACCTACCACTAGTAACTTCTGAACACTAAGTATCTTATCTAGTATAACTTTATAGGTTATTCTCGTCTACACACCGATACAAAAATATTGAAGCTCCTAACACGCGAACCACCTTTCTAATACCAGCCAAGTGATTGCTTAAACATTTCAATCTGACATGTTTGCTGTTCCAGCTGGGGGGCAGGAGTTGGAGCCATGATATTGTGTTCAGTTGTAATAGATCCGCAAAATATATAACTATATATTTATCGACCTTATAATAAAATAACATGTCCACTAAAATTAAAGCCTTACTTAAATTCTAATCTGTAAGGTAATCTCTGCCTTTCTCTTTTTACTCCAAGGAACTTGCCTTTCCCTTCCATCAATCTCTATCATTCTTCATCTGGGATGTTACAACTTCAACTTCAGTTATAATTCATCATCATCATCAGTCGATAGACGTTTGCTGGACAAAGACCTCTCCCAATAATGGCAGATATTTGGGATTGGCTGGCCCAATCCGCTTTGGTAGGGAGCCAGAGCCTCATTTGTTGACCAACAGTCAGGTGAAGTTTGCTTGGGTCCCGCGTTATAATTAAACAACACTAATACGAGTACTACTACTACAGCTTTTTAGTAAATAGACCATTTCATAGTTCATAGACTACAAGGAAAGTTTATATAAAAAATAAGATATAAAACGAGAGATGTTTTAATCTTGATCATAGATATGGTTCTTCCATACAATGAAGATCAAATGGTATTTTTGGTTCAAAGTATGTTCTTTGCCGCGTGGTTTATGGCCCCACAACGGTGGAGGTTCGCGATTGTACATATCCTTATTTGCTTTAATATTTTCGCGAAAGGGCGCTTCCGCTCATACATATCGTATTATAAATAATGCGCGCTTGTCTTCACGCGCCCCGGCCACTTCCCGTCTCTCACCGCTCACAATGTGTCCGTCCGTCTGTGTGTTCCTGTTATATTCTCATAGTGCAATCCTAGACCGAAACCTCCATCCAGTCATGTTTCATCTAGACCATTCCTTTTATTATCTGCGACCTTCTCAACTTCTTTACTTGAAAGCGTTTGAATTGGAACTCTTATAAAAGTTTTGTTTGATTTACTGATTTCAAATTCAAACTTAACTTCTTTATAAATAATATTGGTTTTTATAACCATTTCAATCATTTTTAAATAGACTGAAGTTCTCACAAAATGCTTTAGCTCTCGGTAGGTATTTTAGGTTTGGAGAGAAGACAGTTATGAAAGATTTGTACCGTCGGACACCAACTCGGTACCCACCCTTCGTGTCGTAAAAGGCCTGCAGAAGACCTTCGGAATTCACAGGTGCCCTTCTTCTGCTTCTAGGGAGAGCTGTTGATCTCCACTGTATCCTCGCTATGCCACAACCACGAGACCATTTCATATTTGTCCTCCACCCAGTCTAGCTTAGTAAGCAGAGATTTTTTTTTTTAATTTCTGCTTTTCCCTGATATTATTCAGAGCTTTTTTAACAATTTATTTATATCGCTCAATACTTATGTTATCCTGTTATCTACCGTTACATAATAGTACATACACTTATGTGTATATAGTCATGTTTAGACGTTCCTATTCCTATTATTCACTGCAGTACATATTTTTTGATAATATTTTATAAACTTATCTCTAACTAATTAACATGTTATCAATTAGTTAAAACTATCTATATGTATTCTCAAGCCTGTTTCCTGTTCAAATTCATACCGTAATATCCTATGAATTGGACAATCAAATGGTAATAGTTACGGTATACTCATTAATAACGGAATAATCCTTAACAAACCTTTAAAAATATTTGCTAACGCTTTCAGTAAACGAAAGCCATTTTACAGCTCTTTCAAAATGTTCTCGTCTACTTTCATGTATTTCCGGTAAACAACTTCGCGATAGAATATTGCATTGATGGAATTCCTTTGCGTACGTCTTCACATCCGGTTGGATTCTAGATGGCTTCCTTAATAGAATTGCTGATGGAAAAGACGCTTCCTGTCTTTGTAGTGGGACGCCTTTGACTAATATTCATCTGGTGGAACCTGGTGGTAGGTCTTTGCAGACCGTATAGGTAGGTACCACCGCAGCTACTACTTCTACCGACTAATACTAATGTGAAAACATTACTGTGTTCCGGTTTGAAGGGTGCTGTATGCTAGTGAAATTACTGGGGTAACGATAATCAACACCTTAGTGGTGCTGTGTACACCATATTGACCAGCGCCATGTTATGGGCAAGAATATCACTTACCATCAGGTGAGCGGCTTGCTCGTCTCATCGCTTCACAGAATAAAAAAAAACGGATATTGGCATATAAATTAAAAAAAAATTAACGAATTATGTTTACGTTATTCTTTGATGATTTTTTATTATTCATTTAATTGTACAAATCATCGGAAACTTCATCATCATCATCATCAGTCGATAGACATCCCAATTGTGAGGGGATTTGGAAGGTCTGCCACCACGCTAGACCAATGGGGATTGGTGGGAAGCCAGAGCCTCGTCTGTTGATTAGCAGACTGCATCAGGAGCAGGTGAGGTTGGCTTGGACCCATGAGTTGTTGCGTGGGACCTCTTACACCCCTCTTTTTAATATCATATATGTTAATATTTGACCTCAATATCGAATGATTAATGAATGATAAGTGATAGTAAACCAGCGGGCTTGATCAGGTAGGCACTGGTGGTAGGTCCCCGTTACCGCAGACCGTCTAGGTATGTACCACCGCAGTTCCTATTTCTACTGCCAAATAGTAATATGCAAACATTACTGCGTTCCAGTTTAAAGGGTGCTGTATGCTAGTGTAATTACTGGGGTAACGAGACATAACTCCTTACGTGTCAAAGCGACGAGCGCAATGT
>DWHM01000033.1:0-13941 GCA_018247595.1 Losaria neptunus creber | reverse complement strand
CTGAAAGTCTTAAGAATTGTAAATTTGTTCATACCTTTAGTTCCTTTTGCCTCTAAGAAGTTTATTAATTTCATTGTCTCTTTTAGATATTTATGACTAACAAGATTATATTATTTTTAACGTGTTTTTATGTGTTAATTTAAATATTATTATTATCAAATTAGTCAACGACATTGTCTCTGGTTAATCGGATTTTGGATTCGCTAGTGTTACTTTGGATTACACCATCTATGGTAAATAGTACTGGTTGGTGAATCTCTTTTTCAAATTAAACCTATTGTACATTGTTAGTAGTTATTAAAATTTAAAAATTCCTTACATATTATAAGAATAATATTTAAACAAAAGATTTAAATTTATAGATTATTACAAAAGTAAAGAATATTAAATTTCTTATTATAATAACTAAGTATAGTTTTCATTCGTATAATTTGGTGATCCTTGAGAGAGATCTGTACTCAACTGAGTGCATCTCCCGGCTACTAGTCATGACAATGACAGTTTTTTGTTAACCAAAAAAAAAAGTTTTTTTGTTAACTGTTGATATAAATTTACTTAATAAAATATTTGTCATTGTTTAGGTTGGTACATGACAGAGAGCTGCAGCTGCACGATGGCACGCGGTTGTTACGGCATGACAGATACGACGAGCTTATGGCGGCTGGGGTGAGCCAGCAGCAGCTGGAAGGGAGTGGTGTGAAGAGGATTCATCCAGCTTTCAGGTAAATATTCTAAATAAAAAATATAATCACTTTGTATTTTTTTTAATTCTCTTCCTTTCTTAGTACAGGCAACAGTGTCTACTTAAAAGGAATAGTAGGGAAATATTATTGTGATATGGTTGCGAAGTGTGCTGCGTCTAGTAAAATGACATGTTTAGTAACATGTTTCAATGGGTATCATGCATAGTTTATTTAAGTTTTATGTAATCAACTGAACTAGAAGTTAATGATTATGTTATCAGGATAGTGGCGTTAGCCGAGCCGCCGTCCTTCGACCGCGGCCAGCAGTGGCTCACACCCGAGTTACTGAGTCTCTTCGTGTTCCACGAGATGCGAAACCTCACTAAAGATGAGGAAAGCTTCATTATTAATTCTTTGGTGAGTTTAAAGTAGTTACCATCGCGTCTGAAAAATAAAATTATTGCCTAGTTTAATGCGAGTTTGGCGAGGGCGATGGGCACAATGTATGTCTAGTAATTGTAGTACTAGTTGTATATTGTGCTCATCACCATCAACTAGTAGCACACTGTAGAAATGATAAACATCTAAATTATTAGTTTTTTTTAATTTTCTTCATTATTTTCAGTACGGAAATATATCTTCTCCTCTCAAATCGATAATTAACTTGGCGGATCAATTACGTAAGTCCGAAGACAGCACCTTAAAGAATCTCTCATCTTCCTTATCAACGCGTCAACTCCTCAGAATAGCCAATAGGATGTCCAAGTACCCAACAGACTCCGCCTACGAGACCGTTCAGCGAACGTTTCTAGCTAAATTCCTTCCAAACTTAGCTAGAAGGGCGCTAGATGGCGCTAGTCAAAAGATTAGTATAGAACCGCCTACTCGCTTTGGTATTTTTGGACGCGGCGAAGCGAAACTGCTCTGCGATGTACGAAACGGAATGGTGACCATTGGTAATACCAGCGCACCTGTGTTCAAAACCGACGCCCTGACTAAGGTTCCGGACATACTCTTCTACGACGTTCCTCAACATGTTAAACTACTCGAATGGTTACTTCAAGACTTTTTATTAGGGAACCATTTGTTGCTAGTTGGAAATCAAGGAGTTGGCAAAAATAAGATTGCCGATCGGCTTCTGCAACTGCTGAACCGTCCGAGGGAGTACATACAATTGCACAGGGACACAACCGTTCAGTCATTGACGGTACAACCGACGGTCAAAGATGGAGTAGTTGTTTACGAGGATTCGCCCTTGGTGAAAGCGGTAAAATGTGGCCACGTGTTAGTCGTGGATGAGGCGGACAAAGCTCCCACTCACGTCACGTGCATTTTGAAAACTTTGGTGGAGAACGGGGAGATGATACTCAGTGACGGTAGAAGGATAGTGCCGAAAAACATGCTGGCAAGTTCTGGAGGAGATGTCTCGAGTTATATACCAGTGCACGATGACTTCAGAATGATTGTGCTGGCCAATCGACCTGGTTTTCCATTCTTAGGCAATGATTTCTTCGCTTCTCTGGGTGAGTGTAGTTCAACTTAATCACAAAACAACGCTTTTCAAACATTTATTTATTAAGTATATTTTTCCTTTCAATTTCAGGTGACCTGTTTTCTTGCCACGCCGTAGACAATCCTTCGATAGAGTCTGAGCTAGAGCTGCTGCGCTCGTACGGGCCCGATGTACCCGGAGATGTGATGAAGAAGCTAGTGGAGGCGTTCGCGGTCCTGCGTAATATGGCTGACCAGGGGCAGCTCACCTATCCATACTCCACAAGGGAGCTTGTGAATATAGTGAAACATTTGCAGGTAACAACGCATCGTGTTATCTACTAACTACCACTATGGCCCACTAACTGAGCGCATGTTTTGTAACACGGTGGTCACTGGTTCGATTTTGGGTGCTACATGTGGAATTTGCCAAGTGACAGTTCTTCGTAGAAAAATAAGTACTTGTCTAGAAATTCTTGGTATGATTTCGATGTCACAGCGTATAACTGATCGGTGGCAGGAGTAACCACTGCGCTGGTTTTTATATCTTCGATTCCCGGTAAGAGGAGCAAAAAAAAAACAGTTGGATAAGAATATATTTCAATTTAATCTTCATAGCACTGACCTTAACGAGTTTTAAAATTAAATTTAATGGTCGGAATATTTTAGAAATACCCGGAAGAAGATCTAGCTACTGCTATCGGCAACGTATTTGACTTCGACCGCTACAGTAAGGACATGGCGGACACCTTACTCGAAGTATTACATTCCAGCGGGCTGCCTACGGAAGGCGTTTTGCAAGGACGCTCAAAAGAAGCCTTGAAGAAACTGCAAATGACCATAGACAGGAAAAGCGGGTACGTTAAAAAAAAAGGATTTACGATGCTAGGTATACTGGCTTCCCAGGAAAAGAACTATTGAATGCCCGCAGAGTAGTGCCAATGATGTTGATTTGAATTTTACGCATTTATTTATATAGATTAGTAGGTAGTAATTCCTTTTTCAGGTTAGATGTATCGTCGCCGAAGTACGGAAAAGAAGATCCCGATAATAAACCTCACGTGGGCGGCAATACATGGGCGGGTGGTACGGGGGGCAGGGACACGGCTGGCTTGGGGGGCAAGGGAGGACCATATCGGCTTGATAAGGGTCATGATGTGCACCAGGTAATCAAATATTAGGTATATTAACAGTAAGTTTCAGAAATATGTGAAAAGCAATAACTTTAGCCACGGGCAAAAAAAGAGTAAGAAATTGTTAGTCTCTCTTCGGTAACAGAGTAATTCAAATAACTAGTTTCATTAAAATAAGAATAACTCAATAACTTTTTAGTCAGTATTGACCTATAAAATTGTCGTACAGATAAAATATTGTGTGCTTGAATGTAGAATTTTTAAGCAATGGCCGAATTTCTCAGCTGTCGGATGAAGAAAAAAATGATGTACCAGAGCATGTGAAAGAGGCAGCGCGGGCAATGAACAGAAAAGCTTTTGAGGAGCGGCTGAAGGAAATCAAAATGAGTGAATATGACGCCAAGTTGTACGGGCAGTTCCTTAGGGCGGTGCAGCCGCAGGTATTAACTACGTAAAATCATTTTATCCCTTTTATTTCAACGCATGAACACTTCTTTTCACGATGCAGGTAATTTCAATATCTCCTCACCAATAAATACGGTCGAGGTGGGTAAAGAGTCTTGCTCTCCTAACATAAATGGCAGTTTTTTAAAGAGATACGATTTCTCTAAATTTGACTGTTTTCAGCAGCCTTCACAGCATTGCTATGTTCATCAGTCAATATATGAGAGATGTAAAGTATTACCATCGAGTACGCTCGATCGCCCACGCATATATAAAGAAGATAAAAAAAAATTACACCAATAGTCTACCTTTACGCGATGTGTATTAATAAATAAAATAAATATTACATAGATAGGAGCCTTGCGCGGAGTGTTGGCCGAATTGCAAGCAAAAAAGAAAGAGAGGCAGTGGAGCCGTCACCAGACGAGCGGTGAGCTAGACGACGGGAAAATTATTGAAGGTAACTCGAGTTCTCTTAGATCCTACCAAGTATTCCTCGAGAAACCTATCGATCTAGCGATGTAGCTTACAGCAGTTGGCCATTGTAAAACTAGATGTGATGTCACTATTATTCATCATAAGGTCTGGTTGGGTAACTTACTTCAGAACAAAAAATCGTCAGAAGTAGACCCCCATTGTCAACTAAACAAAAACAGCAAAGACTACAACATGAAGAGATTTTATTTGCATGTTAGAGAAGTACTATGCTCCTCTACTTTGGCTATGCTCAGGAGCAGCGAGGATACTGGCACATGCCGTAAATAACCGGATTCCTTCCATAACGCTTTCCAGTATTTATCGTATTAACCCTTTGTTGTCTACAGCTGGCATAGATTTAATGCACTTAGCATTCGCTGTAATTCTTTAGTAGCAGTATAATCACAAACAATTATATGCAAATGTGACTACATTACAACAACATTTTGTCTGTCTGTGTGCATAGGTTTAACAGGCGAGCGCACAATATACCGCAGGCGCATGGAGCAGGAGCCGCCGCCGGGGTCGCCGCCCGACAAACCAAAGCGCTTGCGGCTGGTGCTCGACGTCTCCGGTAGTATGTATAGGTATGTTCTAAAACTGTCCTGATTGCTTATGGGACAAGTTATTTTTATTCAACGAAAAGAGAAGCGTCGTTCAGCTTATGGAAAATAATACGCCTGCACGTAACAATCTATTGACTCCTCAAGACCCTACCGCCAGACGAGTTGACCAACAGTTTCTTAAATATTATGCGACAATTCCGTGATTAAAAACTCGGAGACAGCGAAGCGTTTTTTAAAAGATTATCATCATGGGAAGCCTTAAATATGTGACATTGAACATACTACATATAGGTATATATATAGGTATTCGCATACTGTCACTATCATCTCGTGATGATGAGCATAGTGTGCTGGTAACGAATACGAGAAAAGTTTGTACTTAGTTAATAGAAATATTTTTGCCCATCTCCCATATGGGGTGCTAGTTAATGAAATCCCACAGTGACTCAATGCTTTTGGCCGGATTTACGTGACCTTTGTCATCGCTACCAGGAGATTTCATATTGGGTTTTTGATTTGTGTAACCAGGTTCAACTCCTACGACGGCCGTCTGGAACGTTCTATGGAGGCGGTCGTTTTGATAACGGAGGCGCTTAAGGGCTACGAGCTGCGGATACGTTACGATATATATGCACACTCCGGGGAAGATAAGGCCTTGGAGCTCGTGAGAGTGGACAGACCACCGGAGAACGAGAAGGAGAGGTTGCAGGTGGGTTTATTTCCGATTAGTCGCTAAGGAATTTAACCATTCATAACTTTCTAGACTTGGGAGTACTAGTAGTGTGCATAAATACAAATATCTTGACAAAGTGTCTTTGGATGGGACTTAGCTACTGTAACACGTAAGCTAACTACATACCTCTTCTTTTCTCGTTTGGTTAAGATTTGATGTCGGAGGCGTTGATTCCTTGCAGATTATCCGTACAATGCATGCGCACGCGCAGTTCTGCTGGTCGGGCGACAACACGCTACCGGCCGCGCAGCACGCGATTTCAACTCTCGCCGGCGAAGACGCTGATGAGGCTGTTGTGCTCATCCTCTCCGACGCAAACTTGAGACGGTAATTTTTTTTACGATGAAGTAGGTGAAAACTATCCTATTGTGCGAATAAAGATGTTTTGTTCGTCGACTTAACTTCAACGATCTTCACTGTGTCGTAGCCAGGACTCGAGAAACCAACGTTTTGATCCTCATGTGTGGACAGTGGGGTCTTCCCAAAGATTAATTAATGAAATATCAAACCGTTTACGGTGGATGTAATTATCGATACCAACCACTTTCACACTATGCTTTTGCTATATCGCGTAAGAAGAATGAAAGGCTGTAGTATCTTTAGTGCGTTTTACAGCTACAGACCACATCACGAAAAACAATTTTACAATACAACTTTTCGGTATGTTTTAGTTACGGCATTGCCCCCGAGGATCTTGGCAGCATCCTCACCTCGGACCACAGAGTGCAGGCGCACGTCATCTTCATAGGTAGTTTGGGAGACGAAGCCAATTCGTAAGTCTATATATTTACAGGATTTATGTCTGTGAAACCGTTTTTTCAATATTATTTGTAATGTATATTTGTAAGTAGTAATTATAAATAGTATGTATTAATGAGTTTTCCTTTAATTGGATTGTTGCATGTTTTTTTTAGACTATGTTTATTTGTAAATAAAAGAAATTCTCGGGGTTCTCCCCATCTCCCAGTCGTTTACATACTCTTTAGTGGTTAAATAGGCAACCATCTGATTTCACACATTAATTATTTATTTTTTACGTTATGTATTATGGACAATGATGACGCTATTAAATAACGTACTTTTAGTAACTGATGATGATGTTAGACATTTTTGTATTCCTTTTATTTATTAATTATAATGATGATGTATGAATGATATTCATTGTCTTCAGGTTGCTGCGACGCCTTCCGGCTGGCCACGCCCACCTATGTATGGACGTCGCGTCCCTACCCCACATAATGCAGCAGATATTCGCCTCATCGCTACTGCAAAGTGTGAACAATTGATTACTACTATCAGTACGAGACAAGACGTATTTAGAAGCTCCCCCGAAGGCCCCGAGTTCCAGCAGTGGAGGAAATCAAGGATTATAGATTAAGTTTATTCCGCTGATTGATATTGTTGATATACGGGTTTATATATTGTATACGTTGATGACACAAATCAATTCAAATGTGATATTAATTGAAAATAGAGATTTGTTATGATAAGCGTTAAGTTTAAATGTTTTTACATATTTTTATAATGGATTTCTTAAGAAACATTTTTTTTTGTAATGTGCACGGTTTACCTTGGAAAACAAGGAGATTATTTATGTAATAAATGAAGAGGTAATTGATATGTGCTTTTCATTTAATCATATTTTTGTATTAAAAGCGGGATATAAGAAAAACCAACTTACAATTGCAAAATGTCGAAGAAGCTGGTGTTACCTTTAAAGCGAGATTATCGAGAAGGCTCGGATTCCATCTCCATTCAGGAGGAATATCTGGTGAAGGAGAATCGTGATGAATATGGCATGTTCCAAGCATATCAGTATAGACACGTAACATTCTCCAACTCGCACGTAGCCACTGTGATGGATAAATGACAATTACTCTTTTTATGAGAGAAAGGCCGTGAATGTTAGTAGTGTATATAATAATAGATCTGTCATCAATATGGTGAGTAGTATTAAAACATCGCTTATTATAAACAATGTTCATCAAAATATCAACCGATAAATAAATCAATGTTAATAAAACGATGTAAAAACAATTAATAATTGATTACGATGATGATAACAGTAATAATGGCAATGATGATCACTATGATGACATTAATGATGATGATGACGATTACGATGATATCTACCAGATGCCTTCCAGGCAAATACCGCCGCTGCACCTATTCCCACCACTTAGAACAAAAATTACTGAGTTCCGGTATAAGGGCGCTATATTTAGTAAAATTACTGTGGCAGCGAGACTTAATATTTTGTATCTTAAGGCGATGAGTACGGTACTTGTTTTATCATCAACCACCATGTCAGACGTCACTAACCACCAAGTGACCATCCTGCTCGTGTCTACGACTCGACGAATGAAAAATAAATATATCTTATGTCGATATCCGTATAACGTTTGTAACTAACAATTCTTCACAATCTTTTTGTTTCATTACATCATATCAGCAAGATCCAAGTTGGTTTCTCACCAGGAGTTACCAACTACGGAACGAGTTTGAAACTTGAAACAAAGTTGCTAAAGTACAGTGGACTTGATGAGGCGCGCTGTATTTTTCTACTTGATACTACTTTATCGGGAAATTTTATATAGAGAAAATACACGTTGGTGTTTTTCTCCTAAATGTTTAATTTTATCTGTTTTATCTTTTTTATGGTATTTGCTATTTGTTTTACTACTAAAGTTTAATTATTATTAACAATTGTTTCTCTACTAGGTTTTCCATATAAACAACTTTGATTTCAATTGAATTTCTTTAAAAAGTACTTTAATCATTTGTTCTATCTGAGTATATCTTATTTATTTTGCTAGATCGGCCGATAGACGTCTACTGCTGGACACGCAACCCCCAATAGTAGGAGGCTTTGGGCCGTCTTGCACCACGCTGGCTCAAGGTGGGTTGGTGGTGAAGGCCTTATTTTTTTAAATATCTTAAAATGGCTTATACATTGACGATTTGCTAGTTTTGTTAATAAAGAACATCTTTGTATTATCGCGGCGTTTGTTGCTACTGTTAAATAGTAGTGTGTAAAAACTACTGTGTTCCAGTTTGAAGAGCGCTGTGAAACTACTGAGTGTAACGAGAGTTAAGTTCTTAAGTCACAAAGCAACGAGCACGACGCGGTGTTATGTATGTATATCATCCTAACTAGTTCATCAGGTGAACGCCTGCCTCGTCTCATTGCTTTGTTGAACAGATAAAATACTACTAAAATAGTGTCCAAAGCTGAAATGTATCGCCAGTTTATACATTGTTTTAAAATTTAATTATTTAAATAAAATAAACACAAAGCGTACAAACACAAGGATTTATGAGAATATGAAAAATGTTTTCAGCTTTCAAACTATTGTTTATATTATATAATATATCAAGCACCATGGTTATGTTTTATTTTCTATAACTGACAAGGGTTTTATTTAATCTGATACGATAATCTAAAACAAATTTTTATTACCTAAAACATACTTTTAATTTAAAATATTTTATTATTATTCAATTACAACTATATATTCTATTTTAAACAATATAACGTTACAAGAATAGATTTTTAATCAGGTACAGCCCTAAAATAAAATAATACTTAATTATATTACCGTAATTGGAACTTGAAGCCTTCCCTTACAAGGAAATAGTCTGGGCCATTTATCCATCATATCATGTTGAAGGATGCCGTATGCCCACGAGAGCTGTTCTTGGACCATATCGGTTTTCTCGCAAAGTTTCCCTTCAACGGAAACTCAGGCACAGCGGGAATCGTACATGTGACAGTACAGGAACAATGTTTATATGACAGAACGTTTTGGAAGAATAAAAAATATGTATATATATTGTAATATAATATAATATAATATGTTGTAGTATAATATATATATTGGGGAGAAATTAGGACATATTTATACTTACTAAAACCAACTCAGTGCATTGAGAAGTTAAGGAGTCGTAGAGGGCCACAGCGAGGGCTGACTCCTTGCACACATACACACAACATACATGCAAACATACGAGATTACTTCGTTGTCCACCCCAATCTCACTTAAGGGCGACGCAGGCTTCAAGCCTCAAAGACCCGAACCGGAAGTCCCTTTTAGTCGGTTACTTCAACAGGGATTACATTAGTTTTATTTTCAATACTGACCTTTTTGCTTATTGTCCGACTGTCTGGTCAGGTAGTAAGCTCCTCGAGAGTCGGCCGCGTACCGATAAACGCAGTGCTGGCAGTCTACTAACTACTGCGCAAACTTAGTGGACTGACGATCTGGCGAATTAAGTGAGAAGTCGCTGTATGCAGGCAACGCAAGACCGTTCGGTGTGGAGATCCTTGGGGAAGGCCTATGCCCAACAGTGGGCGTTATTCGATTGATAATGATGACTCCTAATAGTCCGAGACTTTAGCTCGATTCTACTAGAATCAACATATAAACGCGAGGTGTTCGTAAACTAGACATTTAATATGCACCCGTTATAGAACAGTACGTATAATCACATAATTATTTTATTATGACATGGCATTTGTTGATAAAAATTATTTACACTAAATATTTAGGTACACTGCTCTAAGATGGAAGAAAAATTTTCAACAGATGATGAGTAATGAATGAAATTGAAAATCTGCGATGTTCTGTTTTAGATCGTTTCGAAAATATTCGAGATAAAATTTAACTATTTTTGATACCTTCCAAGTTTAGATATAATATAGGTTTAACATGAAGTGTGGAGTTCGCTGGAGCAGTGAAACTCATTAAAGAGACTAACAGCATCACATCACTCAAGAAACGTAATCCGTGGATAAATGATTTTTTGACAACATTCCCAATTTTAACATAAACTAATATCATAGATTTTGGATGAGATGTTGAAATAACTAGCGGCCTTAACGTACGTAAATTCGGCTCATGCCATAGCTACAATTAGTACAAATTAGCAGCAAATTTATTTTTAATGAGAACAACTCGTCCGCTCGGTATACTACTATGTCTAACTAATTTTCGTACGGTAAATATCCTTTAACAAAATCTAAAGCTTTAAAGCATTTTTAAGTGAAAAATAAATAACTCACGCCCAGTTCAGACTACGACTGTTAAGTTCTATAAATTCCGCTTTACGGTGAAATCTAAAATATGACGCTATGCTTGATTACAACAATTACAATTTATTTTTAAATTAATGAATTCCTCTTTAACTATTTTCATGAATGAACCTCTAATTTATTTACGTCGTATTTTAATCAAACTTCTTTATAACAGACCTCTATGAAGTTATGCCCACAAACAATGTTGCAATATCTAGACTACGGACAATACGCACTTCGTTATCTGCGAATTTGCTTTCATTACTCTCAAGGAAACAGTATAACATGCAAACAAATAAGTGAGGCAATGACCATTCTTTCCATTGCTTAATAGCGCTATCTTCTTCTATTGTTCTTGGCTGCTGCTTACGTAAAAGCTGCTAGTTAATGGTGTACGAATCTCTCGTCTTCCACACTAGGAAATGAATTTCGTATTGTTCGATTTGACCTGATTATAACGAATCGTTTACTATACAGTTACTTCATTGTTAGGAGTAATTAGTTAGTAATTAATAATGGTTTTGTTTCATCTATGCTAGGCGGTGAAACACTTAGTAACGTAATTTTAGTGATCGTCAGAGTAACACCTGCCCAATAAGATATTACGTTAGTTAAGATTATTATACTGCACGTGGTGTTTTAAACTTATACATAATAACCACCTAACAATAGTTGGTTGAAAAAGGACTGCGGTAACTGTATTCGGCAACATAGATTTATCTTGTTGTTGTTGTTCTGTCGTCATTCTGTATTATTTACAGATCTTCCAACAGTAAAAATAAATTAAAAAAAATACGTATGTTCATAATACAAAAGTTCATATAACATTAAAGTCAAGAGTAGAGGATTGTAATGTTCAATAAGATCAGAAACGTACACCGCTGGGTAATTTGATAATTTCGAAAGAACGTCAACTAAAAAGAAATTATGTGGCAATGTCATGGTCAAGACATGAATCGTGCTCGAATGTAGGAAGTCGTGATGCTCGAGGAATTACCACTGCGCCTCACAATGCATCTTGCATTAAGTGTACTATTCTCACTGTTGAATCTCTACACAAATCATTGTCTCAACCGCTAATGTCTACAACAAAATTATAGTTATGATGTCGTCTCTAATTGCAGTTAAAATCTAAAATTTAATGTTTTTTGGATGTTCAAATTTTTTATTGATGTACTCTAAAATAAGTTTCGCTGAATTATTAAGGTGACTTCGTATTGCCAACACGTTTGTGAGAATACAGATCAGATCGCAAATACAACTCATGTAAAGGAAACGCAGAACGTGATGACGATCTACCTAACACATCGACATTCCATCTATCTTGGATTCTAGTTTTTCCTATAAATATAATGACTTAATGCAGTCCATGATTTTTAAATTTTTTTCCTGCAGCAAGCTTCCGCATCGAAAACATCATCTTGTTTAAATTAATATGGCGGGTACGAAAGAATCATTATTACGAGAGCAACTAAGAAATTAATGGATCACATTTCGTCATACACCTAATGTTCGACCATTTCGAAGGAAATGATTACCGGTAACATTCATGTGGGCGTGGTCGGTTAATAGCTAAGCTTAATCTAAGTTTTAATATAAATAGTCTTTTTTACTATTTCAACATTGCCCCTGCCTATGTTTTCAAAAATGCTGTTTCGGGAGTTGATTCCTCCTTTTTAAAAAAAATATTAGGTATGTGTTTTACTTATTCTTTCTCTTTTGTTACACATTTAATTATTTTTGTCAAGCAAGCCTTTAAAAGAGAGGTTTTTGTTACAATGATTTCATTGCGACAAATTCGCTCATCACTCCAAGGTATATGGTATCCTCGTCTAACTAATTTCTTTATCTGTTGCATCTTTCAAACTGGAATACAGTTACGTTTCCAAATTGTAGACAGTCATTGAAAAAACCGCTGAAGGTCGCCAGTAAATCCAATTAAAACTTAGGATATAACTCTTACCTTAAATATTTTTTCTTGTTCAAGCGCGTAGCCAGGAAGCTTCATTATGTCCTGACCTATCGCCGTCTCTTCATTGTTTGTGGCCGCTGTACTCTTCACAAACACACTACTCTTGGAGTAGCGTCTGATGAGTATGTTCCCGGCGTCATCCATTTTGATTTTTACGCCCTGGCATCATAAAAAAAAATTAAATGCTGACCGTTTAGTATATATCCAATGTCTTGTGGTGAATTACTTTTTACTTTAGTGTTACTAATGCTAAGTACAAGGTCACAAAAGCAGTTTTAGTCTCGATTTTCGTGCATGACGTGTCTGTGAAAAAGGATCTATATACTGTTTGACCTATGACTTCATCGACCATTGTAAAAGCCTGCAACCCCGGTCGCAATTATTGCTCCTTTTTAACAACGGATGTTGAAATTTCTTTTGATTGGCTTATTTCATCAATAAATAGTCTATTTTCATTGAATGGTTTCAAATTAAGCTTTATAAAAAATCAAGATTCTGGATTTGATTTTAATGTTTCCTTTTGGGGGAGATTTGTGTTCAGCAATTGTCTCTGATATGTTAAAATGATGAAGGTAATCTAACAGGTATTGTTAAAGGTTTTTATACCCAATCGATCAATAAAACAACGACTAACTTCAACTAAATTGCAGCGGATTTATGAATGTAAATAAAGTTGGTTATAATTATTTTAAAATATGATAATTTTATAAGTTAATTAGTTAACAGGAAATATTGGTGAATTGTAGAAGGCGATCGAATCGTACGGACGTGAAGTGATATTCATTGAACAGCAGACTTTTAACTTCCTCTTCGATGTCTGTGTACGAATTTAAATCGTGTTTTTGTCCGTCGACATGCTTATTAGTTCGGGGCGTACCGTGGCCGGTACTGGGAAGTGTAGCAACATTAATGAAACATGGTTAATTGTCGCGGGTTCGTATCGGATGCCGCCGGCTCGACGGGCCGTGGATAATGGATTCGTGTAGAAACTAGCGGACTATTTAGTCACAGATAATATTTTTATGTAATGCCATATGATACTGTTCTTCACAATAAGACATTACTGAGTTATAGTAGACCTCAATTACGATGCGACTTGCAAAGTTGCTACATGTTTCATTCATTACGTTTAAGAGTTCAGACATATAAGTAAAAAAAATATGTTGTGTCTTATAAGTAAAATAAAAATTGATGAATATATTTGTCTTAAAGGACTTGTCATCATCATCATCATCGGCCGATAGATATTCTCTGCTGGACATAGGCCTCCTTCAATGGAGGGGTGGGGGGGGGGGGGGGTGGGGGCCCAGCGCCCCCCCGGGGGCCCCATGGCTAGTGGTGGGTGGGGATTTACCCAAAACCCCCCCC
>DWHM01000032.1:0-14021 GCA_018247595.1 Losaria neptunus creber | reverse complement strand
CACGGGTGTGTGTGCGCTGCAATGGTACAAATGGCCATGGTTCAGCGTATCTTCCACCTGCTGCAGGCGAAGCACTGTTTTACAACCATCGCCAGATGATGATGAGGTTGTGGTGATGATAAATATCATAGATAGCGCCTCTGTAGGAAGGCGTATTGCTGCCGTCAGTTTGTGTTTGTCTCAAAACTATGTCTTACAATTCTTAATTTTGACCTACATCATACCTTACTAATATTCCAGGTTTGTAGAATTTTGACTATACATATGTTTTTTTTTAACTTGATACGTGCATTTCTAATAGCTCATTGATGTCTACTGCTGAACATAGGTATCCCAAATAGTCGTTTAACTTAATCGCCGAGCTCGGCAAGCAGTACCCTAGTATCTTAAACTCGACTCAATATTTTCAAGATAACAAAATTGATACAATATGTGAAAATGACGTCATTGATTATCTGCTGGATCTTCTTCACAACTGTATTCATATTGTACAATGAAAGTGAAGAAATAACAAGACACACATTCGTACCACCTGGAAAAACCAAAAGTAAGTTTGATTGAAAGAGTATTTGATGTCACATTACAAGACAACCGATATTTAGTAGTGGACGTTCATCGATTGAAATTATGATGATGATGATATTCAATGTTGACACAAGTTTGCAAGTTTGGCACTAAATACAGCTCTTTGTGACAGGTTATCAAGTTAAAGTGACTCCCGACACAAAATCGATACAACTAAAATTAAAGGGGCCTTTTCTACTAGAATATGCGCAGAGACATATCAGTGTAGTTGATGTGCCGAAAAGCGGGGTGTTATTCATCTGGTTAGAGACGTTGACTCTGAAGCCAGGGTCGAAGGAACTCGAAGCAGACGAATCTAACGTGGAGAAAAAAGAGGTGAAGCTTCCCTGCATATTGAATATTGATACAATTCTTTTAACTACAAAAAAATACTAACAACCTGGTCTGATGGAAACTACTATCCTATGTTAAAGCTCAAAATTTAAACTCTTTTTCTTTTACCTTCTGTGAACAATAACCAAAATTATTAAAGAAGGCAATGAAATTAAACTTTTAGATGTCAAGAAAATGGTCCTTGCCACTCGCACCAGAACACAAGCTTCATTTGAGCAAAGGGGAGGCCTGGTCCGGCAGTATACCTCTGTCTCCCTACTCCTCAAGCTCTTTTGCTTCAACCGCTTACGTGATCTGCATGAGCACCAACTCAAGTGACACGGTCCCCTTGGCGATGCTTTACAAGGCGGATTCTTTAGATGTTGCCAGCGGAATCCTCTACTCTTGTTTGCTTCTCGTTGGTTTATACGCATTAATTATGTTCGAGGTGTGCGGAATTTGATCAACTTTTCTTTTTCTAATCAATTTATTTAGTACTATATTATTTATTCAACATAAGACAATCATCCAAGAGAAATTGTACAGGACATAATTGACGAAGAGGTTAAACAATTTTGTTATTTTTGCTAAAACATTGAAACTATCTGCACTGCCTGTCTCTTAGTTTTGTTGTATAAAATGTCTACCTTTAAGAAGTAGTGAGCATAGAATACTATGTCCGGTTTTAAGGGAGCTGTTGTTAGTGAAATTACTGAAATAATGAAATGTAAGATTTCGCGCATCAATGCGAGTACCACAATATAATCTTGTACAAACATCCAAGCTTGAATTATACATGTGATAAATATTCTGATCATCTGATAGCTTCACAGTTATTTTAGAAAAGTTATTCATTATAAATGCATCCCATGAAGGGTTTTTTGACTTACTATTCATACATGGCGAGCGGGTCGCGGCTACAGCGCCAGTAATTTCAATTATGATGTGTTTGATTAGTTTAAATATTACATGTATGTACATGTGATTGTGAAGAACATTACTTGGGCAAATCCCAACAAAAGACTAGGACAAGCTCCCCCATTCTCTATTCGCCACGGGACAACCACTTTCACGGCGAGTCACCATCTTTTTGTTGTAAACATCCCCAGTTTGCGACAAAGAATTTTAAATCCTCCAATGTTACTAATTACATCACTTAAAATTAGCATACTCTATAGATAGTAGTCTACTAGGATTGCGATGAACTCTACATAAACAGGCTCTGGTAGGGCAGATTCAACACCAACAAAAAAAAATTGCGTACAGTTTTCTGGGTATAACTTAACTGAGAAATGATTTCAAAATGTTTGGTCAGGTAAAACTTTAATAAATTACTTGTGATCTAGGTTATCAATAGAACTCTGGCAGCCATTATCGTATCCACGACGTCATTGGCTGTGCTAGCAATAATAGGCGAAAGGCCAACTCTAACCGAGCTGGTATCCTGGTTGGATATAGAGACACTGTTGCTGCTGTTCAGTATGATGGTGCTCGTTGCCATAGCGTCCGAGACTGGAATATTTGATTTCCTGGCTGTTTTCACTTTTGAGGTACAACATTATTTTCATAAACTTCATAGCTTCTGAAGCTCTTATAACCTTATACCTGTGACATAGTCATCCATCCATTTGGTATTATATACCATAAAAAATAAGATAAGCTATCCTTCCTTTTAGGGTCTTGTTTCTTCAGATACCATGTTTTTGGATCTTCTATTTTATGTATATCGTGACAGTCGTAACTTATTTTAATATTCGTCATCAGGTAACGAGAGGCACTGTGTGGCCTATGATGACGCTGCTGTGCGCGATAACCGGCTTCCTGTCAACGTTCCTTGACAACGTCACCACCATGATGCTAACGACTCCGGTCACTATTAGGTGCATTTATCTCACAATCAACGATATAATTGAATTACGAATCTAAAACATAGAGAGTGCGACCTAGTTCTATTGATTATAGACTATAATTTCTTTAAAGTAATTCTTTTACAAGAGTATAAGTAATTTAATTTTAAATCAGTTTCAGGACAATTTTATAGCAAATAATTTTTTCGTATATATAAAAATGTTTCTCGTTCATAAGGTTATGCAAGGTGATGAACTTACACCCGATACCGATCCTCACGTCAATGGTGTTGTACAGCAACATCGGTGGCACCGTCACGCCCATCGGGGATCCTCCCAACGCCATCATCGCTGCGAACAAATCTGTAAAACAGTCGGTCAGTGGTTCTATGATAATGCAGCGAGATAAACTCCTGATGGTATTAACTACCCATCCTCGACTGTTGCTCTCTGCTACCGGAGGTTTGCTTTCAACAGGAATATCAAACCATAATCATAAATAAAACAGCGTAGGAACAGGTTGTAGTCTATACCACAAACCAAGTCCAACTGATATCCTGCCCGATCTTTCTCCCCGATACTTAATAATTCGATGTATAAGAGTTGACATGGCGACGATGTGTCAGAAACGTTCCTTAATATTCTTTTCATTACAGTACGAGTTGTTTTGGGTTTCAGGGCATAAACTTCACCAATTTCACTCTTCATATGGCGCCCGGGATACTTTTAGTTAGCTTACAGACGTACTACCAGCTTCGCTACTTATACAGAGATGCCAGCAAGATGCTATTACACGTGCCGAGAGACATACTAGGTATGTTTGTATATAGACTCACATACGTTAACGGATGACCAATTATGGTGTTTGATAATAGTTAAAATTAGATGTGTGCAAATCAGCTGATTACCGTATTATTGATGCGGCCGCATCAATCAAAATCTTATTCTACTATCAGCACTTCGTCTTTCTTAACTCTCACTGCAGAAAATCCGTGATGATATTCATATCGGGGCACCTAGTTTTAAACTAGGCTGTTACTGGAGCCAGAATTTCAGCAAACGTTGCACATTTCCAGTAATTCCTAGCTCCTTAGTAATTATAACGTTTTTATAAGATGATTCCAAGACATACAAACTTAAAATAAGTTTCTTTTGATGGAAAAAAAACATGCTTATTAACCTGGATTTTTAATATACATACACAGATCTCCGCCACCAAATCTCCATCTGCCGTCACACGAAGGAAACTCTATCATCCACGAATAAGGAACAGCATGCAGAAAGAGAACGCCTCGAGGAAAAAATTACGAAGCTAAATGCCGAGCTGGCAGTCATGGAGAAGGAGAGCATCAAAATGGTAGTTCCTGATGACGTGTTCCAAAGTCACCTCATCGAATTGAAGAATAAGGTAAGATCGATATATGAAATAATTGGTAGTTGTGATTTGAAAAAAATAATATTCTGCATAGATTATATAAAAATTCTACATTAAGTCTGGCATGATTATGTAATCATCTCTTTCAAGGATCTTGACACCCATCGAAATTGTTTTCCCGCGATCATTACTAGAGCTACGGGCCACCTCAAGGGAGATTAGACAAACAATTTAGCTAAGAAAAAGGATATTAGTATATAATTTTTTTCATGCTAAAGAATAACATATTACTTGTGCTAAACTATGTCATATATATTGATTTAAAAAAATATCAAATTTGAACTCTAGCGACTTTTGTTGGTGGTAGAGTTTTACCGAACCCGCCCGGCTAGCCATCATGCCCATTTCGGTGTTCTGACTATCCGCATATGAGATCAGAAGTATTCTGGGCGCTTTGTAAAGCTTTCTAGAAATTAATGAAAACCCGTAAATTTTCTTTCAGTACAAAATACGGGACATTATGCTCTTCATAAAATCCTCGATAGCTATCAGCTTTGTCGTCGTGGTCTTCTTCCTGCACTCTTTTCCTGAGCTCAGTAAGTAGCAAATTACCGTAAAATCAAAGAAAAGCACAACCGCTCCATGCACTAATAGTTCATGACGGAAAGCAGCCCATGCAGGATTTTTTTTTATTTACGTGGAGGATATGCCTACGCATATTTGCATTCGCGGGGGCAAAGACAGATTATGACGGACTTGCACCCACTAAAACCTCCACGATGTCCCTCACTTCGCTCTACGGCGAGGTCACGGATACAGAAAGACATCCGCGACCCCGCCAGCGCCAGCTGCTTGTACAGCACCACCTGGGGAGGGGGGAGAAAAATCTCCCTCTTTCCTCCTCATGTAGGGTGCGCCAGAACACACAACGCATCCTCCTCTCGGCTTTTCGTCATATGGGCAATCGATTCCCCCGAATCCTGAAGTGGCCGCCCTGGCCTGCCCTACAGCTCGGGCCAGCCGGTAGGTTCCTCTTCGCTTCGCCGTGGGTGAACCACGGTTACTAGATCCGCTCCGCCATGACAAGGCGGGAACCAGTTCCCAGGCTCAAACATATACTCGGACAATATATAAGAGCCAAGTTATTCTACTCACTCGCTTCATCGTCCTCGCAACTTTAAATTTCATCTGTAAATTTTATTTGTTTATGATGTTTGGGTTTTTAAGGTTTTTCATTCCCTAGATCGCGTGTCTCTGGGCTGGACGGCGCTCCTCGGGGCAATCCTGCTGCTAACACTGATCGACCGGCAGGATATAGAACCAATACTCCATCGGGTGGAATGGACCACGTTACTTTTTTTCGCTTCACTTTTTGTCTTGATGGAGGTAACACTTCTTTATTATGGTTTCCGAAATATTTGTTGTGAAACTAAGGTATATTTTTTTTATTGGTCAATTGAAGTTGCAAAAATGGAGTCTCTGTCTTTTTTCCAGGCTTTATCTAAGCTTGGATTAATTACCTTCATCGGTATACACACGGAGGCTATCATTTTGTGGATGCCAAAAGGTGCCAGGTTAGCGGTGGCGCTCCTTCTTATTTTGTGGGTAAAAGACATTGTATCATAAACGACTATTGTAAACCGTTTTTGGTTAATACTTCAAGTCTGTGAACGTTTTGAATCAAATGATTGACCTGGTCACACACGCTAGTTAAAATGCAGTGATTCTTTTAATCAAAGTACGTACATACATTGATACTTTTTATTTTGAGGAATTATTATCTCGCATTACAAACTTCCATCACTTATATCACCTCTTTCAGGATATTTTCGCCGCAACAAAATATCTTGTGTCCTCTTTAAGGAACTACTATAGAAATTATCAAGGTAGTAAGATACTTTCAGATTTATTAACAATATTAGTATAGATTGACATTTTTTGTTTAGGTATCTGGTGTATCGTCTGCTTTCGTGGACAACATACCGCTTACCACGATGATGGTGCGCGTGGTGACGACAATGGCGTCTAACACACAGCTGGGACTACCGATGGCACCTCTAATTTGGGCGTTAGCATTTGGAGCTTGCTTAGGGGGTACACTAATGTTTATACTGAGATCTTAATGGTTTTTTTTCAATTGGTCTCATTTTCGGAGCTGCGTGTGTGAGCGACTTGCCCTGAAACTTTCTCTACTTCACCTCCTACCCGTACATTTTTGGATCAGTTATCTAGAGCCTATGAAACTTACGCTGCGAAGCTGACAGGAAAGGCGTGCAGAAAACCATAATCCTTTCCCACGTACCACATCAGCATACTTCCGGGTTGAAGCCATAGCTTGCACCAGGACCGGCCACTTCGGATCAATTTTTTGTTACGTACCAACCATGTAGGTCCCTTTTAACAGTAGCTGCATCCGCTATGATAAAAACCACAACTGATTCAGTGGCCGTTAAGACAACGTATGATACCTATTTATATATGTAGTCAATATTCTCTAAAAGTACTGCGTTTGTTTCGGCTGCAGGTAATGGAACTTTGATCGGCGCAAGCGCAAACGTGGTGTGTGCGGGTGTGGCCGAGCAGTACGGCTACCGGTTCACGTTTCTCGAGTTCTTCAAGGTCGGCTTTCCAATAATGGTCGGCCACCTCGTTACCATTTCAGCATACCTTTTGGTCTGCCACTGCTTTTTGACTTGGCATTAAATTTGAAAAGTGCAAAACGTAAAAGTTAGTCAAAAAATTTAAAGTTGACTAGCCTTTTTTACCAAGCCGTCTAGGCAGGTACGAGCACAGCTCTTACTTTTATTCCCAAGCAACACTGTTGCGGTTGGAGATGAACTAAACCTGTTGCATTTACTGTAATAACGTGACAGTACCATTTAACGACACATAGCGATGAACTGGTGCATCATTCTTATGGAGACGTGTATTGTGTTTACCACCAGGTGTGAATTTTGTCCGTCGTCAAGTTGTTTTTAATAAATGTGCGAGAAGGGAAAATATCTTTTATTACGTAGGAATTTAAAATCCTGAATATATTTGTCGCATTGTCTACACCATCAACACAAATTTATTATTTTCGATGAGGCGACGAGACGAGCAGAGCGTTCACCTGATGGTAAGTGATACGCCTGCCTATAATAATGCGGAGCTGGTTAAGGTACGACATTAACCAGTGGTTTCTTTTTACTTAGTTACTCTATCGGTGATAACTTATAAAGTGGCCCTTGACTTAATTTAATGTTACATCTAATAACCGCAAGTTGTCCTTTAAAATAAAATAAAAGTTTTCATTACAACGTTTAATTTTCGTTTGCAGTAATTAAATGATATATTCATCAAGTTTATTTTTAGATGTTGAATAATATTTGTAATTTATTTTTAAATATGCTTAATATTTGGTACAAAATTATAAATTTTGGTAACAATTATAATTTGTCGTATGGTAACATTTCAATAAGCTATCAAAACAGTTGCGAGTTTAGCGCGCTTAGTTATTAACGTACATAATGTTTTCGTAACAAAGTTAAACATTTATATAAATATTGTGTCTTTGTGTGAATTAATAAAGAAACTGTATTAATATTTTTTTAAAATGATTGTTGAAGTTATTACAGAAGAAGGTAATAAATCTTGTGAAGGCTGAATTCGTGTTGGTAAATATTAATGTTTTATTATTCATATCTGCGCTTACGACTGCTACCAAGTGCAGAGTAGAATCTGAAATGACTGTTTTGTTTTTAAAATATAATAATTTAATGCGACAAAATTTAATTATTTATTAAAACAATTTTATACATACTAAGGTGTGTAATAAAGCATACCATCATAACCATAACATCGGGCGGACCAAATCCCCTCGTTATAAGGAGACGCATATGTCCAGCAGTGGAAGTCTATCGGCTGGTGATGATCCATTCTCCACTTTTTTCCTAGATATTTAAAAAAAAACTAGACTAATTTACACAGATATAGCTTTAGCCATGTCCGCTTATAACTTATCATAAGCGGATACCGTAATAAGCGTACAATCAAATAAACCTTGTCCGAATACATACAATAGGCGACCTTTGTACAACATATGTATCGTTACATGCTAATTACTGGTAATACCCTTGTAACTGCACTCAACTCGTGATATATCACCCAAGCTCAAGGTCGTCGGGATGATTGCTATAAGATTCTCTACTGCTGCCCTCATCAATTTGGTGCTAAATTTACTGTGTTCGTATTAAACGTGTTGTAGGTAGACAGACTTGAACCTAGGAGTCTAGAAACTAAAATACCTGGATGTTTAATGCGGTATTGCGCGCATACACCTGGTGGTAGGTCTCTGTTACCAGAGACCGTCTAGGTAGTTACCGCCGCAACTCCTATTTCCACCGCCAGATAGTAATATGCAGATATTACTGTGTTCCAATTTTTTTTTATTCCACTTGTCGAGAATGGTCAGGCGATCACCTGATAGTAAGTGATACGCTTACATATAACATGGCGCTGGTTAAGATGGTATATAGGACTATACTGCGCGCGTGGCCTTGAGACGTAAGTTGTTAAGTCTCGTTACCCCAGTAATTTCTATATCATACACCACCTATCAGGCTGTAACACAGTAATGTATGCACATTACTTAACACTAGCTATTTTTATTTCAGATAAAAGTAAAGTTAATGTGAAGTATTTCAATAGATAATGGAGCGATTGAGGAAATTAATGAGGCGCCCCAAGGAGTCCAGCCGGGAGCTGAACCGGAGCACGTACTCCTTGGTGTCCTGCGGCGAGGTCAGCCCCGGCACGCTGCAGCTGTGGCTGGGGCTTCCCGAGGAGATCAAGTATGACCCCGAGCTGGAGAAGTTCAGGAAGCTCTATGAGGAGACCGGTACGTACCAATGTCTATATCATGATGATGATTGTTACTACCTCTCTGTCTCCGGAGACCATCGAGGTGGGTGTACCACCTGGACTACTATTTCTACTGACAAACAGTAATGTGCAAACATTACTGTGTTCCGGTTTGAAGGGTGCTGTATGCTAGTGAAATTACTGGGGTAACGATACTTAAACACCTTATGTCTTAAGGCGACGAGCGCAATGTGGTTTTGTATATACCATCTTAACTAGCGCTGCGTTATTATGGGCAAGCGTATAACTTACCATCAGATGAACGCCTCGCTCGTTTTGTCGCTTCGTAGAATGAAAATAAAATACAAATAAGTATAGTTATACTAAAAATTTCAAGAATGTTTTGAAGTCGAAATTATGAGAAACTTGTGATGATTTTTAAAACTTAGAAAATGCTCTCTTATGATGACTTCTGATTGTGGTAAAGGTCAATCTTTCAAATGGTTTCGAGTGTTGGCAAAAGGGGGTTGTACTAAAAAGAAACAGTAGATTCGTCAGCAAAATTTCATCTTCAACTCTGGCATTGGTTTGAGTTCAACTAATCGCGATGTGTTTAATATAATGTTCAGGGTTTGGCGTTTTCAAAAGGTGTTCAAATCTATGAATGTTAATTGAATTTGTTTCAAAGTCAAAGTTAAAAGTGATATAGTGGAAAATAATGAAGGTTATGATTTCTTCATTAATATTATTTTGCATTGATAAGTACGTTACCATTAATTTTAAGGTTTTCTACTCAATATAGGCATATTATGATTTTTAATGACAGTAGTTTTCCATTGTAGGAGACCGTCTAGGTAGGTACCACTGTAGCTCTAATTTCTACCGCCAAATAATAATGTGCAAACATTATTGTGTTCCAGTTTGAATAGTGTTGTATACTAGTGAAATTACTGAGGTAACGCGACTTAATACCTTATGTCTCAAGGCAACAACTGCAATGTGGTGCAGTGTATACCATCGTAACCAGCGTCACGTTGTTATGGGAATGCGCATCATTTACCATCAGGCGGACGCCTTGCTCATCTCGTCGCCTCATCGGGTAATTAAAAAAAAAAAGATTTGCTGTCTATTTTAGTCGTGAACCGTATCGGACCGAACGGTATTGAAGTTTTTATAACATGTTATCATCAAGAATACATTATCGGGTGGACATTAAAAAAAGTGTTTAAAGTTAAAAGAAATTCTGCGTTGAATACCGGATACTTAATCAACATGCCGTCTTGTCGAATTTCCATTTAAAGGATGATGAAGGGTGCTTCTCTGCAAAATTGATGACATGGAAAAAGCCGATAGAGACATCGGGCCCGTATTATAATATCCCTACTCGGCTAAAGACCTCTTCGGAGAACTCTTAAGCTTTAAAACATGTTTGCGTGTTAATTTACCGCCTGAGTTGAATATATAAGTAATAGCAAAAATATTTTTTTCTATAAAATTTATGCAACGATTATTTTCATGTTCTAATCAAAATTATATTAAAACAATACATGCAATTTGCAGCAATAATTAATAGGTTGAAATAGAAACAACATTCAGAAACGTAACCGTATAAAAGTGACCATTTCCGGTTTGAAAAGAGCTGGGGCTTTTGTTATTATAAACATATTAAAAAATCCATTTTTATTATAGCAACAAAGAGAAAGATATGAATCGTGAAAGTAGGTTCAATATAACAAATTTCTGTACTTTATAGAATAGAATCTTTAATATTTCGAACTATCTCTCATAAGGACAGAGTAACGGTATATTATCTGCCACTCTGACTGATGCAGGATGGTGTATGACATATGTTTATGGAAGCTGTTCTTAGAATGCGTTTGAAAGCCCAGGCTCAGTGGGGATCGAACCCGAGTCTTTTCCTGAAGTAAGACCGTCTCAAAAACAACGATATAACCGTAAAAAGTTATTAGCGTATATAAATAAAGAGAAAGAGCATTGAATTGAACCAAAAATAAATAAAAATAGTAACATTTGTGAAATAATCACTTCACTACAATGTAGACAAAAAAATTGTAGCTTCGCAATAAAAATGGTAAAAACTACAAGAGTTTTATTGTCATAGTCTAGTTTGGTGTATTTTAATACGTAAGATATAATACGATTAATGTATATGTTGTATATTGGTGAAGTTTAAAAAAAAATTGAGGAGCTCCATTCCGTACTCTTTGGTGACCCGATTTCTTGAATCTTGAATAATATATAATACCTAAAAAATTTCTATCACCGCCATAATTTAATTTTGATCCGATGATCAAGTTACAAAAGATCGCGTTGAGGGAGCGGTCTCGTGTCGTTGTTGCCCTGCTATAGTTTGGACAAGATGTCCGATATCAATATATCAAGTTACTTGAAGGCGGCCTTAATTAAAAGTTAACGTGGAGCAGATAGATGAGAGCAATCCCAACTTTAGCTTACGAACACGCTTAAGTTCGTGAATTGCTGTTCCCCCAGGGCCCGTTGTACCGGGCCCGGTGTGTACACATTGGTGATTGAAAGCATATTGATTGAAGCAATATCAATACGGCTTTATTTGTATGTACGATCATTTCAATGTACTTTTATTGCTTTTGTATGAAATTTTATTTGAATTCTGGTTTATATAAGACTGTTTTGCTAGTCGTAACAGAGACTTGCCAGAGACCGTCTAGGTAGGAACCATCGCAGCCAAACAGTAGTAATCATTGTCATCAGTTTAACCGATAGAAACGAAAAACAGTGATAATATTGCTGTGTTCTGGTTTGAAGGGTACTGTATGTTAGTAAAATTACAAGGGGAACGAGAGTTAATACCTTAAGTATCAATGCGACGAGCGCAATGTGGAGCTATGTATACTATCTTAACTAGTGCCACTTTGTTGTGCTCCGTGTTAAAATATATCGTAACTTAAACAATATTATTAGGAGAAAACATATTTTATAACTGTTTAATAAATATTTACCGCGTTTTTGTCTTCTATCACCGCTACTTCTTCGTTCTTCTGTAGTAATAACTTTTTTATCTAGGTCCTGTTCTCTGCGTGGCGCCTGCGAACCCCACGTACCAGATCGTGATCGTCTTGAATCGTTTTGCTGAAGATTATTATCCACCGTTTGTTTATCGGGATTCGTACTCTTAACCTTGTTATTTTCTTTTAGAGGTTTCTGGAAAAAAAAGTAATCCATTACGTTTCCACTAAACTTTTATTTTCCCATCAAAACCCAAATGTTTGACTGAAACAGCATGTTTTGTGGTATTTTGTCCATCTTTTTGTTTATAGAGTTCTGTTTTGTTTGTCTGTGAACTTTTTTCATTTTATAATGTATGTAAATGTTTAAAAGCACTGGTATAATACCTCATTACATATATGGTTGACCTGACTAGTCATATATTGGTACTATTTAAGTGTTTCAGTCAGTCAGACTAAGATATTACTCAGCATGGACTTGGGTATCTATTACGTTCCATTAACAGATATTAGTATATGTATTGTTACGAAATGAATAACGTTGAAGCAATAATTAGCTAAAATGGTGCTTTGCAAAAATATTTAATCCAAAAGCAAAGTGAGATATTTATTTCATCCGTGATAGATAGTACAAATCTTATATTTTAATAATTTTTTTCTGAATTTCTGTACTTTAGTCACGCAAATAATACCAAAAAATGACTACTAATAATTAAATAGCGCTAGTTGTTTCCTAGGATGGAGGATGGTGTAACCAGTAACATTACTGTGGTAACGAGACTTAATATCTTATGTCTCGAGGCGACGAGCGTAATGATGTGCTGAGTGATTACCATCTTAACCAGTGCCAGGTTATAGTTAAGCGTCTCACTTATCATCAGGTGAATGTCCCGCTCGACGCGTCGCCTCGTTGAAAAAAAAACTTATTAAAAATTTGGTAACTATAAACTGCTGTCTTTACCTTAGAAACTTCTGTACGTTTAACCCAAATGTCTTCTGAGCTGGTTGGCAATCCATCAACGGTTGATCGTATTTCTATCAAACTACTGTCAAAGTAATTTTTATCGAAGTGGAGATTCTGCCCTGCAAATATTGATCGTACATTTGGCCTTTGCTCTTCAGCGCCTTTTGTGCCAAAATGAACGGTGTGAGCATTATAAGGATAAGAGCCCCGACCTCTTTCTTTGCTTTTTATAGGAGATGGTGGAGCTACGGCGGGACTAACAAGAAATTTGTGTTTAACTCCTATTACGGTGTGTTTAGACACTTCTTCACCGTCTTTGGAAATATTTCCATTATCCAATGAATGTTTATCATGTGTATGAATGTCATGGTCTTCGCTATCAATGCTCATTTCACGTAGACAAGACACTGCTGCATTTGCGCTTGGTTGATTTGCCATAGGTGAATACGGATCAATTGGCGAAGAAAATAAAGCATTGTCCTTTTTTTCATCATCTTCATCTTCCTCGCGACATTGCGAGAGACGGCGACGCTCCGTGTAGGGTAATGGCGAATTGGAATTACCACTCGAAAGGTTGTTACAATGATTCATAAAATAATGCTGAAAGAAACTATCAGTTTCGGGAGTATCATTATTGTCACCTTGAATTATATCTTTGAGTGCAGCTAAAGATGTTATTGTGTTGTAATTTATAGCATTTACTATATCTTCACTATCCGTGGAGCTTCCTGAACCACTGCCGCATTCATCTACAGCTAAGTTCGTGCCTTGTCGGCGTTTCTCGGCCAAATTATTATCTGTGACTTCCGTCTCCATTTCCTGCGTCGTCTCATTTTTGTTCAGGTTATTCACTGTAATATTTGAAATTTTTTCGCCTTGGGAATCCATTGAACAGCATTCGCAACTTTTATTTTGAAGTATAATAAAATTGGAAGGCAGTCTCTTCTACTTTAGGTATAAATTATCACAAATAGTCACATATTACAAACTATACACACTTTGTTGTTGGTTACGTAATGTCAAAACAGTTTCTCTGGCTTCCGTCACCGAACGGAGCAATAATTTGGATACGAACCCACACCCGCGTACAT
>DWHM01000031.1:0-14099 GCA_018247595.1 Losaria neptunus creber | reverse complement strand
AATAATAGGAATAGGAACGTCTAAACATGACTATATACACGTAAGTGTATGTACTAGTTTGTAATGGTAGATAATAGTATAGCGATATAAATAAAATTAAAAAAAAGCCCTGAATAATAATATCAGAGAAAAGCGGATATAATAAAAAAAAATATTTTATCATATAATTTATTACAATAAAAAAAATCGATTAATACAATTATCCGCGTCGGCTGGCCATGGCGGTATACGTCGGAGGCGACGATCTGTTTACTGTTCACACGATATAATTGCATTGCGTCAATTTAATTAACTGTTTATTTACTGCGCAATGCGATAAACGACTACTGGAAAAGTCTACAGCTATAACAATAGATCTAGATATTTAAAAAAAAACTCGTTAGTCTTTTAAGCCGTAGTCCAATGTTTAACTCCCTCGTCACCTGTCCCTTATACGGGAGGGAAAGATGCTGTTGTGGAGTGGAGATAGGGAGGAGAATTACTGCTGGTAGCATCGCCTCCCTGATGAGTCGCTAACTTTAACTGAATCTCATACACGTTTTTTTTTTATGACTTTATAATAATTTTTTTTTTCTGTAATAATTCCAGCAAGCAACGGACGTTCCCTGGCCGCGCCGCAGTCCGAAGAGTTGCAGCACGTCAAGACCGACGCTGAGCTCGATGAGCAGCGCCACTCCGAGCGGCAGGCTCGCGCCATGTACTTCACTAAATCTCCGCAGATTATCCCCTCTAGGCCCACCGCAGCCAACGTAACCCAGACGAACTCAACCGCTAACTCCACAGTAAATACCCTGGAGAACGCCACGCTTATCACTACTACACTACCACTAGTGAAGTGGACACCGGTCAACGCTTCAGATAACGCGTCAGTAAATGCGCTAAATTCAACATCTAATACGACGGAACTGTCGCCGTACACCAATCTGACCGAACCAAATAACGCAACTTACTCCACTAGAAGACGCAATCTGACGCGTCCAGATTTCGTCAGGGACGACACGAGCATCGAGGGTCTGTCGGAGAGCAGGATAGTGACGGAGAAACCGCTGTCTCTAGAGACAACGCTGCTGCAGACCAAAATCCCACCAATCATAGAATCCTCAAGACAGGTGATAGACCCATTGAACAGAATGGACACGGGGGCCATAGCGGGGATCTCTTTCGCAGCTCTGGTGCTGGCCGCCTTAGCAGGCAGTACTGCATTTGTGCTGTACAGGCGTCGGTACCTCAACAAGCCGCAGACTTTAAATGACAAGTGCTCGAATCCGGACTCCAGCGGATACCTTGACGACAGCACTATAAGAGTAAGTTTTTTTTTTAATATAACGAAGCGTAAACAAGCAGATCGTTGGTTCATGGTAATAAACGCCTGTTATGAGGCACTAAGTAGGATACTTACACTGCACCACTGATTTCTGGTGGTAGGTCTCTTGCCGGAGACCGTCTAGGTAGGTACTGCCGCAGCTCCTATTTCTACCGCCAAATAGTAATATGCAGACATTACTGTGTTCCGGTAGAAAGGTGCTGTATGCTAGTGAAATTACTGGGGTAACGAGACTTAACACCTTGTGACTGAAGGCGGCGAGCGCAATGTGGTGCTGTGTTTATCATCTTTACCGGCGTCGCGTTGTTATGGGCAAGCGTATCACTTACCATCAGGTGAACGCTTTGCTCGTCTCGTCGCCTAGTAGAATAAAAAAAAACACAATTCTTATCATCTAAACACCTTGAATTATTTGACTAGTGGTTATATAGTTTAGCCAATAATTTTTTACATATTAAACGCAAATTATTAAAAAAAAATCGCAACAAATGACATTGCTTTTTCCTCCTTCTAGGATAATTCGGAGGAGATGTACAGCTTGGACAACGACTCGTTCCTCAACTCGCTGGAGGCGATGACCATCCAGAACTATTGGACGGACACCGTCAAGCACACCAAGCTATAGCGGGTTCGAGTCAGCGAACCAACGTACAAGACGAAGATCACACACCAGTAAAGACTATCAGTGTGTTACCAACCTTAACTCTACACGGTATACATTTAAAAATAAAATCTGGTACTGTTCAGATAGTGGACAAAAGATATATGAAATATCTTCAATCCCTATCTATACATACATTGTTATTGTTACAAATTTGTGACCTCCGGGTTCCTCACAAAGGAAGCTATGATAGATCGGTTTATAAAGCTATAGCACGCGCTATACATTTCGAAGAGTCGCTAGTTCAATTCCCACTGTGCTTGATCTTACCACGATGTTCTATAAAGAACAGCATTTGTGGACCAAAGATATTTGGCCAACCTGTACTTGACCAGCGTGGTAGGTAAATAGCCGTGTTGCACCTTCTCCCACAAGGCTCTCCTTGTATCTAAAGTACTTGGAGTCCTTGATCTGGAGTACTATCAGTGGAAACAAGAGGACTGGCGAGAGTTATCACTTAACAGTAGATAATACTATTAATTTGTTCACGCTGAACAAAGACGGTCAAGTCAAATAAGTAATAGACCGATAGAAGACGGAAGATGTATGAAACATTTCTGTCTCTATCTATACCGTTACTACCTAAAATCAATGGAGCAACCACATTAGGGAATTCAATTCATTCAATCCATTCTTTTCATTTACACCTTCACAAATTTAGTGTTGCCATTATTTAAAAATCAGGTTAAACGTGAGTGACACACTGGTTAGTCAAATAATTGACATTTTTCAATGTTTATTAATATAAATGTAATTCTAGTGACATAGCGAAAAATTAAACAATAATTCATATATAGTTTTTAATATTTTTGATATTAATATCTTTATGTGTACTTGTCTATGCATTGTGTGTATACCTCACCTACCACAGCATCGCACTCGTAGGTCTACTGGCAGAGAATCAGTATAAGCATCAAGTCCGCCGATTTGACCCTAATTCGAAGTGTTTTCAAGAAATGTTTAAATTAATAATAAGAAAGAGTATGCTTTTCTAAAATAATATTGGTTGAGGTCGTTTAATGGCTTACAATCGCGTGCGCGGGTCTGTCCGCGAAGAAAAATTTAAATTAGCATTACACTCGTAAAAAATAACAACACTTAAGAGATTACAGAGTTGAAGTGTTCTCATCTGCAGTAAAACTTGTTTACTCCTCAATATTTTCTAACGTTTTATTACTACTGGGAGTACTAATACGGAAAAACGAGACATTTGTACTATTACTTTTTAAGATTCCCGTTAATAAATACTATGGTAAATACGCGCAATTTAGAGAAGACGTGTCTAGATTTTGTTAGTTTAGACTTAATAGTTCGGAGTGTCCTAAGGACATGTCGTTATCGATGTTTACTCTGCATCAGAGGCATCCTCAGGGAGGGATAATGTTGTCCAGGACAGCTTCTGTCAGCCAGCAGTAGATGGCGTGTCCCGTGCGGTAGGGAAGGGGCCCGCGGCAAATATTGAAGGGATACGGAAACTAGCACATAAATATTTTAATACATACACATGATTTTGGGTCCATGTATATTTTAATAAAACATTCTTTTGACCTCTTCTGGAGATAATGTGATTTAATACGTGTTACTGCCTGTACATTAAACTCAAGGCTCATGTAATGGCTTCAAATATAAATACATTAACTTAGTTTTAAATAACTGAATATTTATGATAAAAAATACATAGTGTAACTTAAGTAAATGCGGTAATATAAAAAACCTTTAAATGTTCACGCGTTAGCGCCGATTAACATATTACTTACTATTTTATGTTTAGTTACTCTTCTATCTCAGGGCTGTTTCATGAGACCGGTATACCTTCAAATTATCAAGATTATTCAAAGCGACGAAATGAATTTAAATAAAAATATAAGTAAAATTTTAGGTATCTGAATAATTTTGGACGTAAACTTTAATGAATTCAGCAGGCGACGGCCGCCGTGGGGCCCGTGTTTACGTGGCCGCCCACCAAATTGGGTTAAATGGGATTCGTTCCTGTTAGCAGATCAAAATGTTGTGTATTTACCGATTACGTATTAAAAAATTGTATAAAGCTTTAATTTAATAAGTTTATCGTGTTACCAAAATCTAGTATCTGTGATAATAAGGAAACTGTTTAAATCTACCATCAAAACCCTACCGTCCCGTTAACAATGACGACTATGAAACACACGCGATTAAATTACCGTATTTTTATTTAAGAGATGAGGAGTCTGTCCATGTTTACGGAGGGATCCTCTGCTGTATCCAGTTGATATGTTAACAGATAGTTTCTATGTAAACGAGCTCCAACGGCAGATGTTAATTGAGCAGCCGCCGCCGTCTGTCTGCATCACAATGATCTTAATTAAGGTACATCCATGCTCCTCCAATCAACAACTGAAGCGTTCGCTCCGTCCTGAAATATTTTCATTAAACAATTTCAATTTATAATCAAATTGCGAAATTACTAGTAATACGGATAACATAGTAGCTGCTGATTTTTTTGTTATCCATAAAAAACTTATGTCCTATAAGATGAATGTGGTTTTAGAAAAAAGTAACAGAAGCTGTCTAATTGGACATTTTTATATATGACAGCGATTTCGTACCGTACAATTGAATAATAAAAAACGACATATTTTAAGGTATGGCAATGTGGGTCTATGACCAACGTTAAATGAGTGCGTTGTGGTGCAAGACCAATACTATTTTATATATTCATGTATACAAAATGGGTAT
Source organism: Losaria neptunus creber (assembly GCA_018247595.1). Lineage (NCBI taxonomy): Eukaryota > Metazoa > Arthropoda > Insecta > Lepidoptera > Papilionidae > Losaria > Losaria neptunus. The sequence continues at coordinate 9,399 of DWHM01000031.1, read as the reverse complement.
TTCAAAACAATTATAAGGAAGGAGCTGTGTAAGAAGCTGCCCACTTTATCGCAGAGATAGTAAGTACTGGTTGATACGGGCTGTATCTAATAGTGCTTGTATCTAGCTGAATGTGGCCATAACCAGGTCTGCGAACTTAAGACGTGGTTTATAATAAAATTAAAAGTGCAATAAAGACGCAGGGCAGTACCCGGGGAGAGGTCAATCACGAGTGTCTCCTGGCGAGCTGGTCGTTGCACCGCATTCAGTTGCACATAGACTGCTCAAATAATGATAATGAAGTAACTATGCCGGTCTTTAATACTCAAGTTCTAACTTTATATCGTATATGTAATAACTTAGCTAGCGAGTTTAAATTATTTATTTAGAGGTGATCAAAAGTGTTAACGCTAAAAGAATAATTTATGGAAGGTATCTAATAATAAGTTGTACAGAGAAAGCTAATAAACTAGTACATAGTTCCGGTGTATTCACATTTACTTTTCCACGTGACCACAAATTACAAGATATGATATATGATGAGAATTTATTATCGCGGCGCAGTAGCCTGCGGCGTGAATATTGTACGCCGTGTGCCTGCCCCCGGCGGGCATTACTGTCGGACGTGTTCCGACACATTTATTTACTAAATTATATCAAAATAATAACAGCAAGAACTAATTTCCGATTTTATTACAATTTTTCATACAGTGTTAAATGACGTCGAGGAAGACGGTGGAGCAAGCTCAGTCAGGACGCTCCGGCTCACACGTGAACAGCAGAACTGGGATACCGGCGGAAGATTGACAATAAGAGTACTCCAAACTCCCTTCAGTAAGATAGAGGAGGTAATAAAAAGGAACAAGGGGATATAGAAATACTATAAAAAAAAGTGAGAAATTAATTCAAAAGGAAATGTCACCAAAAATTTGTTAAAGTAGAAAAGCAGCGATGTAAGTGTGTGACGCGGTGCGAGGGAGAGGAGAGAAGTGTGTATTGGAAAATTGTGAAGATATGACAGAGGAAAAATAACGAGTATATTAATGGAAAAATTAGAAAAGAAATGTAAATAAACTTCCCTGTCCGACTATACGGGGGAAGGCAAGAAAAAAAAACCTCCATTACGTATACTGTACCAAACGTGACCAAAAGTTCATAAAAGTAGTGATATATAAAAAAAAATGTGTTGACAGGTATGAAGAGCTCTTCGCCGTTAATTACAAAACTACAGTCTGCAGCCGCGGCGTTAGGAAGCAGCGTGTGCACAGGAGCAGACAGCAGATAGCAGACAGCAGACAGCAGACAGCAGACAGCAGCCAGCCCCGCTGTATCCTCGTTAAGCACTAAAACAATACAATTATGAGAACAAAGTATACTAAAATCCGGCAGCAGGTAGTGTGTCTACTTGTACGTGTGTGTGTTAGTTTTTCAGCAAACAGTGCAGACGCGCGAGCTAATGAGCGACGTGTAGACAAATGAAGTGGAGGGAGCGGGGGGAGGGGGAGACGCGGCCCACACCGCCGGAGGGGGGAGCACGACATCATTTTTATCCCAATAAGATCATAGGAACATAACACTTAATTTTACTTGTTGTATCGAAATATACAATAATAAGTGTCACTGTTCTAGAAAGATCACACGCCGCAGCGTAGGTAAGGCAGTATCCGTATAGTACTGCTAATGCACAGTAGTAATACACTACTGCTCTATTCTTCTAAGTCGTATTCCTCATGACTGAGGGTCGTGGTCATCATGTGTGGTGAAACACGACGACTGTCTTGTCAGTTATAATGGAGCGGTTTACCATTGACTTCTCCATTTCACATACCAGTCCGACCACGGATGGTCATGACATAGATATGTGGGTTTCCTCACGATGATCTTCACCGTTAGAGCACGTGATATTAGTTGGTGTTATACTAACTGCACATAAATTAAAAAATTCATTGGTGCCGGCCGGATTCGAACCCGGTACCTTCGGAGTGGAAGGCCGGCGTTCGAACCTCTAGGCTATCACGGCTCTTACTTACTTACTGCTCTATTGGTGCTGCAGCGATCCTTGCCGCGTGCTCCGCTGTGCACACGAGCTCGTGTTTTATGACTTGTTCCTCTCACCTACTACTTCATCTTTATCAGCCGGTAGACGTCCACTGTTGGGCATAGGCATTCCCCAATAATGAGAGTATTTGGGCCGTCTCCCACCACGCTGGCCTAGTGCGGGTTGGTGGGAAGCCAGCAGCCTGCTTTGTTGATTAGCAGGGCGCACCGCGAGCTGGTGAAGCTGGTTTGGGTCTTGTGAGTTGTTATGTGGGACCCCTTACACCCTTCTCACCTACTAACGAGATGATATAACAAAACGTAAATAAACATACCATGTGACGCATTACAGTAAGAGTTGCACACTGCAGTTTATCACTCAGTTAATAATTGGTTAAAGAAAACCGGGACTATTTATTAAACTACTACTATATGTTCACAAAGATGATCTGCTGAGAGGAAATGCCAAGAAACCCAGTGAAGTATGTTGTGGAATAGGCCGCTTTCATTAGTGCAGCATGACTTTTTTTTCGACAAGCCGATGGTACTAGCCGAGAAGTTCACCTGGTGGTAAGTGATACACTTGCTCATAACCTGGCGTTAGATAAAATGGTATACACAGCACACATCGCGCTCGTCGCCTTGAGATGTAGTGTTAAGTCTCGTTACCCCAGTAATTTCTGCATAGTACCTACCGGATCGGTCACCAGTAAATCAGATTAGTGACGTGTGGCGACCGGGAGGATGGGGAGTGTATCTATGTACCAACAGCGGTGTGAGCCCAGTCGGCCCCGTCCGGAGGAGAGCTGGCTCGATATAAATGTTAGTGTATATAAAGATTATGTAAATATGAAACTTTGATATGGAGATGCGCCGGAAGGTTATGTTTATCGGAGCGGCGGATGCTGGAAATTGAACAGATCTCCAATAAATCTCGGGCGGGGCCTCGCCGCCGGGGCCCGCGCTCGATAACCTTCACTATCTTAGATCGTCCGGCGTCTGCGCCGGCGGGTCTGTTCAGGCAGCCCATTAAACTGGACGGGTTTTTTTTAAATTTCAGAGTGAAAAAAAGCGGTACAAATGCTAAGGAGAAGAAGAGCGAAACGCTATTTAGCTTTCGTTGTGACGCAATAAAACCTTCGCGTGTCGTCACGTCTTCAACCGATATATGTCCATTGCTGGACATAGTCCTCCTCTATTACTGGGCGGATTTAGGCCGTCCCCCACGATGCTGATTCAATGAGGATTGGTGTGGAGGATGGAGAGTTGTTCTATGAGACCAAATACACCCCTATACCTCGCGTGCAATCTTGGATAATTGATTCCTGTGTGTATGCACGCAATTTGCTGAGTTTGACCACTAGAAGTACGTTAAGTTAATAATAGGTAATTCTTCATCAGGCAATAGACGTCCACTGCTGGACATAGGCCTCCCCCAGTAGTGGAGGGATTTAGACCGTCGCCACCACACTGGCCCAATGCGGGTTGATGGTGAGCCAGAGCCTAGTTTGTTGATTAGCAAGGTGCACCACGACCAGGTGAGGTTGGCTTGGGTCCCGTGAGCACTTGTGTGGGACCCTTTACACCAGTTATAAGGAATATATAGCGCATATTTCCACGGCACTTTGATACGGATAAAGGAAAACATATTAAAAAATTGAAATTATAGATTGTCATCACATCATTTATTCAAAATGCCCTGTCTCCGACGAGGGTTAGGAATATGATGACAGTATAAAACGGTAAACATAACCTCCCTGCCTTTCCTCACGAACGTAACAAAAGCGTTATTGAGAACGTTAAATTCGTCGAGCTGTCAACTTGCCGCGACAATTTGCTCTCTTATAAACGAATGGAGCTCTGTTCAGTGAATCTCTCCCTAATAAAGGAATTCTTTTAAAGGATTCCAAACACAATAAAGTACGTAGATTGGCAGGGATGTGTTTGTCGTGAAATTGGGACCAGCGGCATTCGCAAATGACTTCAGCGGAGACGGGCGCTGAGACGTACAAGCGATACAAAGTAGCGCGGCTCCTTTCTACAAATGTTGTCTAAAGCAAATACATCGGTTTCGATTTGTAGTGCTGAACTTAAGGTCTATTTCTCACGAGGAGTATAGACCGTTTATTCACCAGTCAAGCTATGTAAGGGTTGCGAAAACTGTACTTATTGGAACCTGTCCGTTTCTTTCCAGGTTTTTCGCTCGGTGTGGATCCAACCCGCGCCTCTTCGATACTCGGTCGATGATCTTACAAATTGATCTAACTCGACTGAAGTAACTTAACATTGCTAGAGTAATTGAGATGAGCCGTCGTTGGACGATGTTTAAGCGGTGTATACACAATGGTGTATACACTAGGTGTAGTGCTGGGCTGGTGAGCCGCGATGACTACATCGCAATGCAATTAGGGCGCGGCGCGCTCCGCTGCTCGCTACACGCTCCTGAACCACGGACTGATTTGTATATTTTCAACCTACTCGTATATACGGTGATAATCCAACTGGAAGACAGTAATGTTTACTTTACTACTTGCCTGTTAAGAAGACTGTATCAGCGCGACTCATCTGAGCTTCTTTCACTTTCACAATCGCAATAATTTTATTTATTTTCACTACCCGTAAATGTATCAACGGAATGTATGTATGTACATAAATAAAAATTTACCTTATAAGGTTAAGTGTCCTGCGCCACATTTTGTGGAGTTTGGTTGGTGGTAGGGTTTTTTCTAACCCGCCTGTCTACTTACCACCTTCATACTGTTAATCAGCAGCTATAACAACATCGCTGTGTTCTGACTGTCATTATATGATAGCTGGGATAAACTGGTTGAGGGCACTTTTCTATAGACAGCATCGTTGTAACTTAAAATCATGTAAAATTAAGAGCAAGTGTTAATCCTTCTTCTTCATCAGCCGATAGATTTCTACTGACACACACACAGGCCTCCCGCAATAGCGGGGGGATGTGGACCATCTCCCATCACACTAGTTCAATGCGCGTTGCTGGCGAACTAGAGCCTCTTTTCTTGCAGCAGGTGAGGTACGCTTGGGCCCCGTGAGGTGTTGTCTGGGGTGCTCTGTCGCTGACTGATCCGAGGCATCCCATTCATAACGGTTGATGGCCTTCCCGATAGATTTAGTGGGTAGGGGCCGCCCAGGCCGAGTCCCACACATCCCGCCGGGCCTACCTAGGGCACCGGCGGATGGTCCGTAAAAGGATTCCCTCGCATTAAAAAAAAAAAGGTGTTGACTGGGACCTCTTACTCCCAAGAAGTAATGAAAAAGAATTGAAAATTGAAATAAAATAAAAGAAAGAATAATCCCTCACCCACACCACGAAGGGGAACGCTGTATTAAAAAAAAAATACCATTAGTTGTAGCAATCGCCAGCTACAACTACAGTAATGTACACCGCCGGCAACGATAACCTTGTATTACGAGAAGTTTTACTTCTCTCTCGTTTCAATACATTAAAAAATCTTTACAAGCAAATAATTGATGTTAATTAGTGTAAAATTAAATAATTAGTTGCTAAGCAGCAACCTGTGCACAGCTGACGTGTGCATTTGTTAGATAGCCCGGTATTAGTGCATCAAATAATGAAACGACACGTGGAGCGGAATAGTTTAGTCAGGCTAAAATTAGCTAATTAGCAAATAGTATCCGTTGCGGGCCCACGCGCGCCCTGAGCGCATTAATTATTAAACAATACACACACATATCATACGTAGTGTGTGTGTGTGCAAGCAGGTGATATAGCGAACAGAGTTTTAAATACACTATATATAGTCTCGTCTTTCTAATTATCCATTTCTGGTACGTTGACTTGAGATATGAACTATATTTTGATTTTTATTCGACTAGGCGACGAGATGAGGAAAGCTTTGGCCTGATGGTAAGGGATATGCTCGCCCATAACAACGTGGCTCTGGTTAGGATGGTATACATAGCACTACATTGCGCTCATCGCCACGTTCTCATTACACCAGTAATTTCATTAGTATACAGTAGGCACCATTCAAACTGGGACACAGTAATGTCTGTATAGTACTGTTTGTCGGTAGAAGTAGGAGCTGCGGAGGTACCTACCTAGACGGTCTCTCAAACGATCTACATGCATCGTAGCTAAGTAATTGCGCTAATAAAACGAAGTAAGTCTCATATAACTTGCTTAATTTAGTTTCATTCTGTTATGTTATAGACCAAAATCTGTAAAACTTTTCAGTTTCGGGGTCTAACCAGTGTCTCTCAGCTGCCTGGCTGTGAATGGACTAATATTCCCCCCATCAAAGGGACGGTGCGAATATTTGTGTATTATTAAAAAAAAATCTGTCAAAAAATTTCAGGTTTACTTCGCGCGGAGAGTATACCTAAACAACTAGTCTTCGGGACTAAGAAAATAATTTTTAGTTAAATAAGTACGGGTATTTTTGGCCTTTTTTATTCAACTAACCATTGAGACAAGCGCGAGGTTCACTAAAGTTCACTTAACATATAAACTGTCTGAAGGACTCAGCATTGGCTGTGTCTACCTGGCTCTCTCCAGGAGTGTTTATCGTGAAAGGATATACAGGTTCATTACCCAAAAATTGACACAGCTGTCTGTTTACTTGACTTAAATAAAAAAAAATTATAAAAGCAATAATGAATTTCTACGCCATTAACGCATGGATTCAACAGAAAATGTGCCTCTTCATATTTATATAAAACTAATAAGGATTTTCGTTTAAAATGTGGAAACATTTGACTCCATCTTAACTAGGAGTCCCTAAGTGACAATCCTCTAGTTTAAGTATTGCAAGTTAAACAGAAGTTATGCAAAGCTCGCGCCGGGGCCGCGTTCCGGGGACCATCCGTCTGCAAAGTTCGCATATCTGATGAACAGAACACACACTCATCAAACTGAACACGTGCAACATTCTTAATGGAGTGTATACAGAACAGAGGTAAGGAGGGGGAAGGAGGGGTATCAACAGAGCATAATATAAAAATTCTATAAGGATAGAACAAGAATTAAAAACATAGTGAAAATAAGAGTGCAGAAGATGAGCGCTGAGAGCGTGGCCATCCGCCATACTCTAGCTCTCCTCTCCTATTTCAATGCTGTAATGATGGTAGACTGGCAGTGGGTAATCAGTTGCTACCCGATGGAGAGAGGGGGAGGGGTTGTGAGGAAAAATATTATCATCATCGAAGCTTCAACTTGTGTGTTCCCGGGTAGACCAGCGGACTTGCTATTAAAAGCACGACGCTAATGAGTCAGTCTAGATAGTATATACCTAGTTCAGGTTATGTTAGAAGTGACGAGCTGTAACACTCGTGCTGCACAAACTGATATCCAAGTTGTTGTGGCGCGGGGTGGTGCGGGGAGCGGCTGCCAATTATCTCCAACATATACCCATTGAAACTTCCACCACTAGATAACTTGGCTCCGTATTCTCAGGCTGCCAGCCGCGGGTATATGTCTTCAGAACTACCGACGACAGTGAAAATTGAACTGTAATCGCTGATGATTGCTGCACCGGTGTCCACTGCTGGATTTCCACCAGTATAGTCTACATTGATGTAGGTGACAGGACAGCCTGGTGCTGTTCCCTCATAATCACTACAAGCGTCACTTCGGGTGCAGTGCGGCGGTGATAATCTAACTCGTCCCGAACCAGGAAGTAAATGGGATAGTCAAAGGGATTCAGAAAGCCTTTGCGGCTCCTCGTCTGCGGGATTCAATCAATACCAATCTGCCAGCTGCCAGCCGGAGCTGAACGGAACGAAACGCAGCGCATCTGCATAATGAGCTCGCTTCATATTCCTCCAGCTGCAGTGGGAGCAGCAGATGGAAACCGTATACATTGGTTTTCTTCATTTCCCTATTAAATTGATAAATCAATTGGATCATTTAGATTAGTGCATCAATTTTACTTGCTTTTTTTTTATTCTCCGAAGCAACGAGACCAGCAAGGCATCACCTAATGGTAAGTGATATGCTGGCGCTGGTTAAGATGGTATACACAGCACCGCATCGCGCTCGTCGCCTTAATACAAAGTATTAAGTCTGGTTACCCCAGTAATTTCACTAGCTACAGCATCCTTCATACATCTCTCTTCAATTCGAAATAGAGCATTACAAGAGATTACTAGAGGGGTGTAAGAGATCTCGTAATACCTCACGGGCACCAAGCCAACCTCACCTGCTGTGCAGCCTGCTAATCAACAAACGAGGCTCTGGCTTCCTACCAACCCGCATTTAGCCAGCGTGGTGGAAGATGTCCCCAATCCCCCCATTGTTGGGGGGCCTATCAGGCCTATGTCCACCAGTATACGCCTATCGACTGATGATGATGATCTTGAGAGAGACCAGCCTCCGGTTAAGTTCAGGGTCCATACAGCATCGTCCCCGCGAGTCGCATCAGCCTGAGCGGTGTGAGCGTTCAGGCGGTAACGATTTACCAAACGGAGCGCTCCCCAGCCAAATATTACGCTCCATAATTTTTCCATAATGTTCCCTCTCCCTCCCCCTCTCGCCCCTCTCCCTCCCTTACCTCCCCTCTCAACACTTATCCCGCGCTAACCTCGAGAGTACGCGTGTGCAGGAGGGAGCGTCTTTACTAAATTGTCCCTTAACATGTTTCCATACAAGTGATTCCACGACAGACATACTCTAACTTAAGCACTACGCTTACTTTTTTTTTTTTAATAATTCTTCGCTTTGAATAAGCAGCTCCGTGTTCAAGTGTAATGTAAGTTATTGCACGATAAATATATTCACTTGTGATTTTGACTACTTCATAGGTAGCTGCTGGAGGAGGAGGTATGATTTGATCAGGCCTATTTGAGTCGTAGTATCCTCACGAGTAATCTATTATTAAAACTTGTTATATCCTAAATAAGTTGGACTCCAGTGTTATTACTTAGTCTAGTAGTATTACTAACGTTACTTACTGGTGGTAGGTCTCCATTGCTACAGACCGTCTAGGTAGGTACCACCGCAGCTCCTGTTGCAGTTGAGAAACAGTACTGTGCAGACATTACTGTATGCTGGTTTGAAGGGTGCTGTATGCTGGTTTGAAGGGTGCTGTATGCTAGTGAAATTACTGGGGTAACGAGAGAACAACTAACGTCTCAAGCCGATGAGTTAAATGTGGTGTAGTGTATACCATATTAACTAGGGCCACGTTATTATGGCAGGTGTATCAATTGCCATCAGGTGAATGCCTTGGTCGTCTAGTCAGCTGGTCGAATAAAAAAAATTACATTCCCATGTGTGTGTGTGTGTGCTCACTACTTGGCATTTATCCGCTGAGAGCAGTTCTTCTCCGCCGCCGATTTTATTTTTCTTCTCCCTCTTTACCATTTCTACGTAAACGGATTTGAATTACAAATTAG
>DWHM01000030.1:0-14125 GCA_018247595.1 Losaria neptunus creber | reverse complement strand
GCACTAACTCAAAGAAGTATCTACACACTCTATTTTTTTTTTGACAGAAAATTTTAAAATATCTAATGCGTCATTAAAGAAGAAATATACGAAATTTTAAATAGTAATTTCTAAGAAACTAAAGAAATAATATAAACTTACCTGCGAGTAGACGAGCTGGCCTTTCTTATTGCAAGGCAGCAGGTCATCAACGGTGACAGTTAGCCAGCGGCCGTCCTTGCAGAGGCGCAACTGATACGCGCCGCGCGCCGGTTCGCCGCGTACTAAAACCCCACGCACTAAGGCCGAGCGTTCCGCGAGGACCGCCAGCGCGGACAGCAGCCAGCAGTTGCCAAGCACGCCTGCCACCAGAGTTATTAATCACAAACAAGACAAGGCGGGTATTATTTATAATGAATGCATCTGACACACACATCAGTGATACTATAGCTCCCTAATGGATCATTTTGAACAATTTTTATAGGCACTTTTCTAAGTACAGTTGAGAGCAATAAAAGATTTTTATACGTTCGAGATTTTCCTGTGTTATGTATCAAAATGAATAGATCTGTAGGAGAACAGAGATCATCATCCTTAAAATTGCTAGTCTTAAGTGGCAATGGACACAGTGTAAAGGGTAGTAGAATGTGAAGATCCTTAGTTAACAGTAAACAGTGCCGTTGCCGCGGGCCAGCCTCAACAATACGCGATGTGTGTACTCCTTGAGTGTGAAATGCAGTGTCGCGCAAGGCATACATAAAATTTCTTTGTACTTGAATATTGTAGAAAACTCGCAAAAAAATAAAAAAAATTGTAAGTAGGCTTTCTACTACTTATGACTCATTGTTTACCTTGAGATATGTCAGAGGGTCTAGGGTCGCGGAACACGACCCAAGGCAGGCGCGGGTCAGCATCTACTTGTATTTGGTGAGGGCGGAGCCAGCGCGCCGCCGCGCCCCCCTCCGCGGCGCCGCCGTAATACAGCGAACGCGCGCACGCCGGGAACGACTCGTCTACGTACGGCTCACCAGTCTGAACGCATACCCCTTCACGTATACACACACGTACATAACGCGAAGAGCATCAGTAGAAAGGAAGCCAAAGATTATTTTTAAATCGACGAGATGAGCGGGACGTACACCTGATGATAAGTACGCCTATCCGTAACACATTAACAACTAATAGCGCCCATCAAGTTGGAAGAGCTTTTTTTTATTCGGGGAAGGAAAAGACGAGCAAGAGGTTCACCTGAAGGTTATTCGGCAGACCGAAATAAAATAGCGCTAGTTTGGATGACATATACTGCATAACATTGTATTCGTCGCCTTGAGGAATAAGATGTTATGTTTCGTTATCCACGTAATTTCATTAGCTACACGACCTTTCAAACCGGAACACAATAATAATTAGAGAAGTTTGGCGGCAAAAAAAGAAGTTGCAGTAGTGCCCACCAAGGTCTCGATAACAGAGATCTAGACCACCAGTAGGACAGCTGTCCATCTAATACATCAAACGGAAGATTAGAATTAGGCGGTGTATATATGGTAAACATATCAACAAAGCTGTGAATACGAAAATTAAGTTTGTACTTCGGAGATATTCTAGAAAAAAATATATCACCTCTCTGTTGAAATGAATATAAAAAGAACAAGACAAATCAAATAGACTCACAGCTGCACACTGTGCCAGAACCTCCTGCCACTGAGTCCATGCGTGGCTTTCCTCGCGCAGCCGCAGGATCTCCATTGGAGTGCTCTCCTGTCGCTCACTGTCCGAACCTTCCGCTGCAACACAATAAAAAACAAGCTCCGTGGTGCATCGACTAGACTCAAGAGACTTATGTGGTCGAATTTGTATTGTGGAAAGGCTTTGGCCAATGGGGATAGTAAAGTGTGCACGCCCAGAATACTTTCCCCCTCTTATGTTCACAGGCGGAATACAGAATAGCTAGCCAGGTGGAAACAAAAAAATTTAATCGCCATCCAAATTTTTTAAATAGGGCGTCGGAATTGAACCAGGAAAGTCCGTGTTAGAAAGCAAGCGGTTACCCACTACGCCTCGGAAACAGTGCCAGTACTCACGCGAATCGTCGTCGTCAAGCGAGGGTTGGTCTGGAGCGGCAGGTAGTAGCCTACTGCGCGGCGACTGGCACATCTCGCACGCCGCCGCGCATGCGCCGTTCACGTACGTGCACTCAGAGCAGGCCCACTCCCCGCCATCTGCCCTGGAACACCAATAACGGACAACAATTCAGTCTTCAGATGTTATGTTCTTCATAATTCGAAACGATGAGTCGGGCAAGACGTTCATCTGATGGTGAGAGATACATCTGCACACAACGACAGTAGTAGTTAAGATTTTATACACTGTACCACATTGAGCTCATCACAAGTGGTAAGTCACATTGATTTTAAAAAAATATAATAAAATTCCTGTGTACGCACTTGGTTTCTGGGGGCGGAGTTTTGTGCCTGGACCCACGTCGCGGCAGAGCGGGTGTGTGCCGAGTGCTGCGCCTTGGCGACGGGCTACGGCCTGAAGAATTATGTTGCATGTAGAACTATGCGTATATATTTTTTAATCTACAATAGACTAACATTTGAACTAGTACGCTTACAGAAAATACTTTAGGTCTCATGAATTTCGACTAAAATAATATCATTTGAAATTAAGGTTAAGTTTTGGCCCATCGGAGATAAAAAAATATATATTTATTGTAAGGACAATTATCTAAAGTGTCTAAAGGAGTTTTAGGCTCTTTTTACGAAACGCACAAAAATCTATTTGTGACATAGTCTAAACGTCTCGGAGATACGAGTATATCACAGAGACAGCCATTAAATTTATTATCCTCATTTTGAGTTCCAGAAGTGCATGAGTAATAAAATTCTAATGCAATACAGCTTTAAACTTATACCGGTGGCAGCATGGTTCGCATCGGTGGAGGAGCTTGGGACGCCATGCTTTGGTACCGGCGGCGTCTTACATGCGAGACATAGTGAGGCGGAGAGCGGGTTGCGCAGCGTGCACGAGCTGCAGGACCTGGGTAACAGAAAAAAACAGAAATAATTATTAATTACTACAATAAATAATAACTTATAAATAAACATGTGGTCCCAGACAATCGTTATACGTGAGAAGAACCTACTCGTATCTCCATAGTTCCTATTTGTATAGTCAAACGGTATTGTGCAAACGCTGTAGTATTATTTGAATGACATGGTAGCTAATGAAAATACTGGGATGACAAGACTTAACATGTTGTTTCTTAATCGACGAGCACAATAGGTTAATGTTTGTCATCTAAATTAACCACGTTTACGAACAGATATTATCACTTACTATCAAATGGACGTTTCTCGTGGCTCGTAGCTTTGTAGAATAAAAAAAGTACATAAATTTCTTTTTGGTTACATGAAAAGTAATCCTTCGTAACATTCTCTCATTTCCACATTTTTATCGTTTTAAATTTAAATAGTTGTAACATATTTGCATGTATGTAAGTTTGTCTAATGATATTTTATAGCTCAACGTAACTAGCCGTTTACTCTTCCCTCGCATCACTTCTGGTGATAAATAGTATCGTCTTTGAGGGTAAAACACTTTAGTCTAGAATACCCACATGCGCCATACTAACCAGTGTGATTGTTGGGCCGGCCGCGAGCCAGCACACGCTGCACATGCTGTAGCAGTCGGCTCGTTGACGAGTGTGCAGCGTGCGCACGACCATCCTGCCGCTCCGCCACCGCCTCCCCCACCACCGGCTTCCGCGCCAGATACTACAATGAACCATATGATAGCCACATAAAAAATACAGTTTTAATTACGGAAAGTTTGCTAGTAATTTGCAAAAAGCTAAACATTTAAACTGTGTCAGAAAATTAATAAGGCAGATTTAGAAGTGTGATGGGTTCAAGAACGTTCTCCAGAGATATTTTTTGTAATGCCAGCAGATTAAAATAGCGGTATCTGTTGCAGGGGACCAACTAGAGCAGCGGTACCTATTTCTGTGCAAACATTAATGTTCCGGTTTGAAAGGCGTTTCGTTTAAAACAAAATACAGACTTAAAGAGGCTGAAATTTCATGGTGCCGAGCACAATGCAGTGCAATAGATTTCAGCCTAACAAGCGCAACATTGCTATGAGCAGGTTTATACTTATTAAATGCCCAACCCATTTCGTCAAATAAAAAAAAAAAAGTTTCCATAATTACTCACCGACTGCGAATAATAGCTCATCGCTGTTAAGGTCATGATCCAATGAAGCAATCGGCACCTGGAGCTTCTTGGGCGGCTCGTTTCGATTCGTCTCCAGCTTCATGGCGCTGGCTTCCGATGATGCAGTCGGCCTTGGACTGCGAGGGCAAAGATACATTTCAATATGCTACAAAAAAAAGACGACATAAAATTAGGCGGGGAAATTAGAGCGAATATGGCACAGACTAATTTAGAATATTCACACAACACCACAAGCCACGTATTATATTGAGTAATAGTATATCGCGTTATTTCATTGATTTCACCAGTTAAAACTGATGTAGACTTTTTTGGCCCTGATATATAAACGTGAGGATTAGCTATTAAACAGTTATTAAAAAAGTAATTTTATTTTATGTTTTCTTATACAACGAAATGAGCAGTACGCACACCAGATAGTGAGTGATAAGTCTGTCCATAGAAATGTGACGCTACATCTTTTGCACCACATTGTGGTCAATCTTTCGCTAAAAGACCATAAGTCTCCTTACCGCAGTAATTCCATATTTATATTACTATTTGGGTATATTTCTGATCGTACCTTGCCCGTTGGTCCCGGTCCCGGTCTCGGTCTGCCGCAGCTGCTAGAGTGACCGCGTGTGGGGGGCGCGCGCTCCGGCACACGTCGCAGCGCGCGCCCCACGCGTTGTACGCGAACCAACATTCACTGCACTGCCACATGCGAGCGCTAGAACAAGACAGTACATTTGTTTTATAATACAGCTGTTTTATAAACAGTGCTATTTTTGAAGATAGTCTAGTGTTGTTATCGTAGTTGTGAAATCACTACATTCCTTTTTTGAGAATCCACAAATCATCACTTGTTTAGATCAGTAATTAAAAAAATAACATAATCAACTGGTAGATCACCGTTGCCGGAGACCGTCGAGGTAGGTACCACCGCAGCTCCTATTTCTACCGCCAAATAGTAATGAGTAAACATTACTCTGTTCGAGTTTGAATGGTGCTGTATACTATTGAAATTACTGAGATAATTTAACACCTAACGTGTCAAAGCGACGACCGCAATGTGGTGTAGTGTATATCATCTTAACTAGAGCCATGTAGTTATGGGCAAGCGTATCAATTAGGTGAACATCTTGTTCGTCTCGTCATCTCGTGGAATAAAATTATAACGACGAATGTATGTAAAACCTTTACAGTCTACTAATTAGATAAAAAAAAACCTTAAAAGGATGCCAGGATATTTTACTCACCTAGACTGCTGTATTGAAGGCACTTTAGACGGCTCCCGAGGGTTGTGCGACACTTTGCCGACAGACGGCAGCATTTTGTACACCTTGCCACTGGAATCTTTAGCAGTGTGAGTAGTCCTCAAATTATTCTGCAACTCACTAACTGGAGATATACAATTCTCAGCACCGAGCAATTCGTCAATCCTCGCATAATCACCGTCGTTGATGTCATTTGAGTACAGCACTTCATTCTGGGAATTGCTCATGACTGTCTTCGTGTCTTGAACGGAGACATAGGAGTACCTCGTACCGTTGTTATTAACTTGGAGTTGGAGATTTAAGTCTTTATATTTGCCTTTATTAGGCAACGCATAAATGACTCCCTCTGCATTAGTATCCCAACTACATTCTTTGTCGATTAACTCTGTATTTCCTTCTTCTATTTTCTTCTCCACCACATTCTCCTGTTTCTGCTCACTCTTAATGACAATATTAGAATAATTCTCCATGGACTTATAATGGTCGCTCAAGCTTCGTCTGCTGGAGATGACTTTACCCACCGGCCGATTCTCTATGTGCTCGGAGAAGGAGCGCCGGTACGTTGGCCGTATTTCTGGGGAGTTTTGTGCAGAAATCGACCTTCGGAATGATTCACCCAAGCTCGAGCAACCCGTCTGCGGCCAGTCTGGTACTGTAATCATAACGCCACCTGATGATGGTAGAGACGTGGCCCCATCTCTACCGCTGGCGGTTTCATGTCTACCGAGAGTAGTCACGCTCAACCCTCTCGTGTTAGAGATTCTAGACAGTGGGGAAACCCTAGGTGACAGACAGGCCTCGCAGTGTGTTCTGATTCCAGAATTCTCCAATGTACACTTATTGCACGTCCATTTCTTAAGGTATGTCGCCTTGCTTTGTTCCCGCTGATAATCCTTTACATAGTTCAATTCCCAATTAGATTTGCTCTCATTGCACTTCTTAGGTTTCCTAGTCACTGAATGGAGACTCCTTAGGAATGATTCGCGGGGATTAATCTGGGTCGTGTTGAAACCGTATCTTTCTGATACCATCAGGCTGGTAGGTCTGTTGATCGTGCCCCTAGTTTCCTCAACGTTCCACCACTTCTGCTGAGAATTGATGACAGATCCATGCGACAAAGACCTTGTGACACCGTGAGCGTGATCGGTCAGCTGGGTAGGGGATAAGCGCAGCGACTGCAGATCAAGATTCAAACGGCGACCGTCCGCATAACTGGATGATGGCTTGTATGAGGGAACTGCAAGGGTATTGGACCTAATCATAGTGTTATCTGAAACAAATAAATTCTTCATATACAATCACTAATATATACTATTTAACTTTTGTTAATAGTTTTACCATAAAGTACTTAAGTAATTTTTTTTTTTATTTGTTCTTTAATGTACTTACAGTCTTTTAAGAAAAATTTTTTTTCTATAATTCTGGTCCCAAAATAATTTTTATTTGCAATACAAACAAATTATTCCTTACAATATACAAGCAGAATCATGTATTCACACACTATCAGCTAATTTTAATAATGAAAAATATTATAGTCACATGGCAATGATAG
Organism: Losaria neptunus creber; assembly: GCA_018247595.1. Lineage (NCBI taxonomy): Eukaryota > Metazoa > Arthropoda > Insecta > Lepidoptera > Papilionidae > Losaria > Losaria neptunus. Next base: position 7,103 of record DWHM01000030.1, on the reverse strand, counting down.
TTATTTGCATAACAAAGACCTTCAGAACATAACGCTATGGTCTATTGTATTAAATGGGCAGGAAGGCTAACCTTCTCATTGAAAGAATTAAATTATTCACTATAGAATGTCACAACAACTAACAACATACCTTGTGCTAATTTATCCTTGTCAGTCATCCCTGAAGTTTGCTCCTCGTCATCAGAGAGTCTGGAAAGCAACAAATTAATAGACCGGTTAAATAATATTCTTAACACATTTTCCATATCTGTCAAATATAGCTAATTATTTAGTATTGTAACCTACTGTAGGTGTATCACAGCTGTGCAAGACGGGCTAGAATATTACCATACTTATGGAATATTATAAAAAGAAACTACGGGTGTAATTTTAGAGTGAGACTCACTTTCCAAGTAACAGTTACCGTCATTGAGCTGTTGAACAGGCATAAGTATTGAAAATAAAATAGGTACTCTCTTTTCAAGAAGTACTATGTTCACATGTGGCTGTAGAGGATTTGGAATAATCAAAATCTAATGATCTATATCCAAATGTCATAAATGGTAAAAAGTAAAAATGCATCATTTCATAGCAAATGCCTCTAAATAATTAGGAGTACACAAAACTAATTAAAAAAATTGGTAGTGTAAGGACTCCCACACAACAACTTACAGGACGCAAAACAACATTGCCTGCTTATGGTGCACTCTGCTAGTCAACAAATGAAGTTGTGACTCCCCACCAACCCGCATTGGGTCAGTGTGGTGGGATATAACCTAAATCCCCCATTATTGAGGGAAGACTAGATCAAGCTGTGGATGTTTGAAGACTGATTATGAATGAATTAAATAAATATTTTCAGATGTATATAAACACTGTTCGAGCAAATACTAAAAATATTAACATTTAATATTCATTAATTTCATGGAAATGGGAATTATTAAGAGGCCGGAAAATATCAGCTCAGTTCAAGATTTTACTTGTAAACTGGTGAGCACCTGTAAACTGGAGCGTGCGGAGCGAGGGCGTCGCATGCCGTGCACCGCCAGGCCGCTGAAACGTTCCGCAGGCCGCAGCAGCAGCGCCACGCGCGCCGGGCGAGCGGCGCGGAGCCAACACACGACCATCCGCTGAACATGATTAAACATTTTGTTTCTTTATTAAGCGATGAAACAAGTAGGATATGTTTATCAATAGTATAACACCTGCTGTATAACACCATGCTTGTCTTTTTTTAAAAATAAGTAGACTTATTACCCAAGTACATTCAATTACTAAATTACCTCCCAACTGGAATACTGTATTCTTTGCACAATACTGTTTTGCAGCATAACCCAGTTTTTCTATGCCTATACAATGGAGCATTAAGTTCACATGATATTCACAGTTACAGTAAAAATAGTAGAAAGCTAGGTATGATGAAAAACTAACTTCTTAATGTTATCCGTGATTGAATTCTATGCATATCTAATAAATAATACCATAAAAATGTTCACAAGAGCCATGACCAGGGATTGAGGTGTCAGAACCCTCTTAACCATCGCTGCTGTAAAGCAACTGAAATTATATAAACTCTGTAAAATTTTGTTTAATTATATGTGAAATATTTAAGTGAATATAAGATAAAAGTTAACAGATTGTTCATTAAAATTGTCTCTGTTCACTCGATTACTTGACATGATTATAATACATAATGATCTTAATTAATGACTCTTGTCTACATTATATGTGTTGCGATATGCTCATTAAGTATAACATATTAACATATTAGACAGAAATCCTTAATGCCTAGATAATCATTAGTAATGTCAACGCATCAACATAAATTAACTGCAAATTCATTGCTCGTTTAACAGAGAATCCAATGACGGTCTTTGAACTCAATAATCCTTGCATTTCTACAGTATTGTTTTATTTTTTAATTATAACAGCAACGTAGTTATTAAGGGCTTGCCTTTTCACATGGAAGTTCCTGGTTCGACTCCGGGGACGTTCGTTGAAATCTTACCTGTTTTAAAGCTATCGCCATAGCAACGTCGCTCCGACTGTAGCTCCGACCTGAATGACATTTAAAGGTTAACAACATATATTTATCTGTTTGTATTCTTTCCACATCACATTGTCATAATTAGAAAGTTAATTAATCCCCCTAACATTGGGGAAGGCCTACGTCCAGCAGTGGACGTCTATCGGCTGATGAAAATGAAGAGAAAAATAACGAAAATTACTTCAAAGGTAAAATCTCTTTAAGCTCTTTGTTGACCGTTGCCTTTTCTATCTGATCAAACATTATAAGCGGATCCATTAAAAATTATTTAATACATAAAAGATCCAGAATAGCCAACAAATTGAAGATAAAAGTTATCAAACAAATAGTTCAATGTAAACGAACAAATAGAGAAGTTAAATAATTATAGATATGATAGAAGATAATTGAAAATACAGGATAAAGATATAGATACAGGAAGATAGAAAAAAATGGTTATAGACTATAAATATGTTATAAGAACAACATTAGATAATCAAAAGTAAATCTAAAAACATTGAACTTCGCCGCATAACTCATGCCCACTGGCCTGGGTATCGGGATATAATGAAATCGAAGCGTAGTTCCCACTCCCACATTTTTTCCAGACCATCGTGACAGTACTTTCATTGTGATTTATCAGGGCTCAGGTTCCCATAACCAAATTTATTTATTTAGACATTTTATCGAACAGGTTAAAGGTATGAATCCGTGAATTTTCAATTGACATTACAGTAACTAACCATCAATGTCGTGACAATGTTCTAGCGATTTTATGTGTTACTGGTTCACTTATTTAACGATTCTTACTTTCTCGTAAATTCTAACCGGCAAAATTAAACATAAGAAATCAGAATTTGTTAATCACCTTATGAGCTTTTAGTTCTTCTCAAACTTCAATCAATATTGATACAATAACTTCTGAAGAGATTGACAGCTAATATTTTTAAGTAAAGATTGTTACTTCTAAGTATTGTATTATATATATATATATATTACTGGGTGTAGGTCTTCGCTGTCGGAGACCGTCTGGGTAATACGCCAAATACTAATGCACATTACTGTGTTCCGGTTTGAAGGTTGCTGTATGCTAGTGCAATTACTGGGGTAACGAGACTTAACACCTTATGTCTCAAGGCGAGGAGCGCAATGCGGTGCTAGGTATACCATTTTAACTAACACAACGTTTTAATGTACAAGCGTGTCACTTATCATCAGGTGAACGCCTTGCTCGTCTCATCACCTCATCGAAATAAAATATACAAATTTACCTGCATTAGGTAAAATTCTGGTACTTTTATTTTATAGACAAGTTTTATTCATTTGTATATGGTTACTATAGAATGTTGCTTGCCTTTCAGATAACGTGTCAATAAACCTATAGGTACCACGTCTTTCTAGCAATAAACGGATATCCGGTTACCACATGTACAATGACGGTTCTGTTTCTTATGTTAATAGAGACATAAAGGAAGATATATGTTGGATTCTATCTGCTGTATAACTGAGGTAGATAGGCAGAGTTTAACTTACGCTTATGTTTTACTTATAGCTTCTTTACAACATTAATTTATAATCGTAGCTTTAAGCATGTAATTACGTTAATTAAATATAATGAATGTAATTTTGTAATAGCTAACACTAATAGACGTTATTACTATATATGAATAATTTTACTCAGACTATAACATTATTTTTGGGAACACAAAGTATATTAAATAAAATTCCTTGTAATGTGGAATTATCACATTGAAAAAGTAATGATTAATACAAATGAAAACATTATAATTAGCTTATCACTTCTCAGTAATTAATACTCATACTAATCAATCGACCCTTTGTTGTTAGATAGAACAGAATCTTTGTATGTAGTTTCGATAAAAAAACGAGCAAACGTATTATGTGTATGTGAGTCATTCAAACATAATTAATTACCGTAAGTACTCCACTTTAACATATTATTTCCATGTGTGTACCATGTGAACTTAGTTAAGTGCTATCATGTTTTTAATTTGTAAGCAAGCAATAACTCTAATGATTTATCATGAAAAAGGACGACTGGATCATTTATCTATAGAAACGTTAGCTTAATATTTTTTGTAGACACACGATATCATTTCTAGATTTGAGGTCTTCTAATGTAATTTATAAATACTATATAAGGGGTGTAAAGGGTCCAACGCAACAACTTACGGGACCCAAGATAAACTCATCTGCTCGCGGTGCACCCTGCTAATCAACAAACGAGGCTCTGACTCCCCATGAACTCGCATTGGGCCAGTGGAGGATGGCCCAAATCCTCCTATTATAAGGAGAGGCCTATGTCCAGCAGTGGACGTCTATCGGCTAACTTATAAATACTATAATTTATATGTATAGGAAGACTTTTTTATTAGCAATACTTAATGTAAGTCGTTAGACCAGCATCATTTAACATTTAATATAAGAAATGAACTTATTGGTACTAAATCAATAATTAGATTTTTTAAACTTAAGTTCAATAGCTGATTGTTTACGGTTATTTTATAATAACACTATAAATAACGTATTTGATTTTATATAAAGCGCCGGGATTCCATTAAGATTTAAGGTCCATCATGCGATAAAATTATAATAGTCAAACAAAGCCCCCGGGACGTAACCTCAATCATCGCTTGACAAACAGTTCTCCATATTTGACTTACAATAATTCACTTAGTTATAACTTAGGCGGCGTTCTCATGCTCCCATTGCTCGTCCTTACAGCGGAGTAATGCATTGGAATTGGGCAGAAAATCACGATAAGCATCTCCTCTTGTCACGAACCTATTCCGCTTGAGGTCTGAGTGAGAGGACGTGACCTCTGCGCCGGCTTGAGCAACTTGAAGTGTGAAGCGTCGTGTTCGAACAGCGGGTGGCTCGGGTTGACCAGGCCCGGTCGGCTGCGATCGAAAACGGAAAAACGGACGGGACCTTGGATTTAAGACGTCGATCAAATGCCACTAAAGCACTATCTGATTCAACGTTGCTTTGTAATAGTTTGACTTTTATTATTGTTTAACTAACTGCCATCTTTGACTACCTCCGTGTTTATCAGTCAGCCTTATAACACGGAGGTCTAAGGTTTGATCTCAGGGCCATGCATGGTGAAGTCGGGTTGGTGAGTTTTTTTAATCTTTAATATAGTTCACCATCAGCCGATAGACGCCCACAACTGGACACAAGCCTTAGTTAATAATGTAGGGGATTTGCGCAGTATCCCGTCCCGCTGGCCAAATGCGGGTTGGTGGGGAGCCAGAACCTCGTTTGTTGATTAGCAGGGTGCACCACGAGCAAGTGAGGTTGGCTTGGATCCCGTGAGTTATTGAGTGGGACCCTTTACTCCCCTTAATATAGTTGCCACCCTCAGATTATAAATCTCTTTGTTGTGGTGGCGGCGGTCAACATACGAGGGCCAGTGTGTTCTGAGCGAATACACTTTTGTCCTTGTCACTTAACACCGTTTAAAATCGAGATAAAGTTTTAGCAACGTATTACAGTTTTTATTTAAATGTATAGATTAATGTTTGACCACGACCCCACCTGGTGTTAAGTGATGATGTGGTCTGTGGTGGTAAAGCGCATTATCCTAGCAAATGCCTATTCACTCTTTTTTTGAAGACGCCCACATCGTATTTGGGCGGGAACACTGACGCTGGTAAGTTATTCCTCTCCTTACCTATCCTTATTAAAAACGAGGAGCTAAACCCCTTTGTTCGAAAAACCTTGTTGTAGTTATTGTTATAGTTTAACATGTGCTGTTACTAGTAAACTTACTGATAACAATAAATGTGATAGATTATAGACAGTAGAGTAGTCCTAACTTGCTCCTTATTATATAGAGGCACGTCACTTACATTACATGAAATAAAAATTGTGTTTGAAATTGGGAATTCTTGTAAGTCGTCGTATTACGGTTATATTCTACCATGTTTAAGTTATTTTCTGGACCACATTTACTTGATTATTTCAGTATTGATTAAGTCTATACTAAATACAACAGAACTGCTGGACTTTGCAAAATATCAACGCCAGTTGTATTACATTCAAAGGCTGTTAGAAATTAAGTCTTAGACCTTTGTATTATATTCATTTAACTCTTTTGTTAGAGCAGTAATAGCTCAGTTTGTATTTAAGGACGAACGCCCTCTACTACTCTACACCTTTGATCCTCATTGCCCTTACAGTGACGGAAAGTGAGAAAATTGATCTGCTTCAAGAAAAACAGTTGTCATGGACATTTGGTACCAGTCGACCCTCACTCAGCCAGCGTGAAGGATAAATGGCCTTGACTTTTGTAACAGGTCACGAGTGTTAGCTGTGGGAACATTTAATAGACTGTTTATAATCGTAATACTGTTTATGAAAATTATACTAAAAAACTAAATGTACTAAAAATTTAAACACGAAATTAAGGTTTGGATGTGGAGCGAAAATATCGAATTCTGTTTCACTAAACGAAATAGTAATAAGCTATTAGACAACAATGGTACCAGAAAGGATTTCGTATCTCCGGTCAATTTCTTATCTGGTCGTGGAGACACATTGGAAATGATAGACGGAGCCATCGGTGCGTTTACCCGTGAAATCCTGAGATAGGCCCGATATCTCAAGATATTGATAAATCCAACCAGAAACAGATAAGGGATGTATTAAAGATAAACTTTGAGTAGGGACGAAGTTTTATATCTCTTTAATTTGTTGCGAATAATCTACACTTAAAATAGCAGAAATTCGTAGTTCCTTATTTGAAGATAATGTTTTACAGAACTATTGAATCCAGTTGATAATAAGTTATCTCTCCTGGCGTAAAGGAGTTGTAGTTAAAAAAAATATGGGAATTAGTTAAACACTTTCATCTAAATGATCATGAACTTGTAAACTTTCTTCATATTCAAAAGAGTGAATAGGCATTTACTAGGTTAATGCGCTTCACCACCACAGACCACATCACCGCTTAACATCAGATGGGATCGTGGTCAAGCATTAAACTTTATAGACTAAAAAATAATCGATATAAACTTAGCATTATTATAATACAGAAAATTTAACACTACTATATATTCTATATATCTATAAC
>DWHM01000029.1:0-14338 GCA_018247595.1 Losaria neptunus creber | reverse complement strand
ACACAAAATGGTTAATAAGGGAGAAATCTTAATAAAATACAAAAACTCAATTTTGAACATTAATTATTGTCCAAATTTATTTAGTGTCGTATAAATCTGTCCACAATATATGTATACAGCTTTTGTCTTTTTTAACTCCACAAAGCAACGAGACGAGCAAGATATTCACGTAATGGTAAGTGATATACCTGCCCATAACAATTTAGAGCTAGTTAGGATGATAAACATCACATTGTTGTACTCGTCGCTTTATGGCAAGATGTTGACTACCAGTAATCCAGTAATGTCATTAGCTACGGAGCCCTTTAAACCAGAACACAGTAATTTTTCCGCACTACTTCTAGGCGGCTGAAATAGGCGCTGTGATGGTACCTATTCAGTGAGTTTTCTGGCAACAAAAGCCTTACAACCAGTTTAGTTGCTAAAATATTTTTTGCCTAAAAGAGTAACAATGCCACATTTTGTTTGTTTGCACTGATATTTTTTGTACATATGTAAGATAGTCGTAGAGCTTTAACTGTTTTAAGTGTTTTACTGTATTATTTTATTTATTTTGTCCTGCCTCGACATCATTGTTAATATCATGAGTCTTTGTTTCATAGAAGTCTTAGTACATCTTCGTTATTTCGAAAATAAAGTAAAAATTCTTATCTTATTAAAGACTTAATAAAAGGGCAATGCAATTAATATACTTTGTCATATTCAAAAGGCCTAATTATAATTTATTTTCTTTTGTGAATGAAATAAAAAGTTCATTATAATTTAACATTTTAACAAGTTTTCAATAAAATTACATATAATCATTGATATAACAACAAATTTATTAATAATATATTTAAAAATTTTGCTTTATATTGCTCCTATGCCGAATTTACATTACAATTAGATTTACAAATTACAATGGAGAATAACTATTGTTTGTTCTATCACTATACACCATCACAGACATTGTACAATTAAAATTTTATCAGTATTCATTTTTGGTTCAAAGTAAACTGCTTTACGAGCAACTTACCAGAGTAATTAAATATTTTTTAGGAATCATTTGGTGTTATCGCCGATGAAGCAACCACGATGCGCGATCCATTCTTCTACCGCTGGCATGCATGGGTAGATGACACCTTCCAAAGATACAAGGAATCTGCTAATGTCCGTCGGTACACACGGTCTGAGGTTAGCTAGAGATGAATATAATCCGTATATTTTATATCATAACTATCTCTGGCAGGACAGACGCGCTTTACCATCCGCGTACGTACAGTTAAAGTCAAAAGTTAATTCATTGCAAAAAAGTAACAAATGCTACGAATGTAAAAAATACATATTTTTCCCGTAATGTGTAATAAGATATAGAGATGATAATACTTGTGCGGTTCAAATATTCATGAATTAAAAATTAATTTAGCTGGAGAACCCCGGCGTACAAGTGACGTCGGCATCGATTGAGAGCAACGGCGGCCAAACGAACACGCTTAACACCTTCTGGATGATGAGCGATGTGGATCTGTCTCGTGGTCTTGACTTCTCCGACCGTGGTCCTGTGTTCGCGCGCTTCACCCACCTCAACCATAGACCATTCCGTTATGTGTAAGTAATAAATCCAGTTCTGCCCCGATAAAACAAACAATTCACCTAATATTTACTTACCATTGCTGTGATACAGGCTTTTATCTCGCAAGAAGTAGATAAATAGAAACTCACTATATTTTCCTTTATTGGTAGTTGAAGTTCTGTCGAGACCGGATCTAATCCACTTTGTGTTAATTAGAACCATCCCTGTTTCTGCGAGAAATGTCGGCCTGCATTCAATTGCAAGTTATGTGTCGATTCAATTGCATTCAATTGCAAGTCATGCAAATGCAAGTTATGAGTTAAACACAAAGCCAAACCAACCATGTCCAAGATGGCCTACGCCTTTAAGTTTAAGGTTTTATTTGTCACCAAAATATCTATCTTTATACATATAAAAATATAAACTTTTATCTCTAAAATGTTTTTTTATTACTTTTTTTTGTTTTATGGGTCATTACAAGAAGGATTATTTTTAATAACACATTATTCGTGTACCACAGAATCAACGTAAACAATACCGGCAGCGCGCGTCGTACCACCGTTCGCATATTCATCGCGCCAAAATTCGACGAGCGTAACCTCGCGTGGGCTCTTTCCGACCAGCGCAAGATGTTCATAGAAATGGACAGATTCGTCGTTCCACGTGAGTAATATGTTATCTAGTATAAAAAGCACTTCTTAATTTTGAGTATTTTCTGTACGTCTGTAATTTTTCACCAATATTTATTATTAATGATATTACATTTGAATATAATAAATTATTTTATACCCATGTTCTTTAAACATCGTAGTGAATGCTGGTCAGAATACAATTATGCGCAACTCGAGCGAGTCCTCGGTGACCATTCCGTTCGAGCAGACCTTCCGCGACCTGAGCGCGAACGGGCAGGATCCGCGGCGCGGCGACCTCGTCTCCTTCAATTACTGCGGTTGCGGCTGGCCTCAGCACATGCTCGTACCTCGCGGTACAGAGGCTGGCGCTACTTACCAGCTCTTCGTGATGCTCTCTAACTACGAACTAGATAAGGTACAAATCGTGATATATCACTACATTTACAGATCATTTTATAGTACAGATGTTACTCATCCTTAAAAACAGGCCTTAGACAATTTTTTAAATAAAGGCCCCGACTTATAAGAGTAACACAAAATACAGGATATATAAAAGTTTTTTATTCTATTCACGAAATTGCATACTCTTTTCTTTATTATAAAATATAATACAATATGTCAAAAGTTATATTTGTGTGATATAATATTTTATGTAACATAATTCCGTTTTATTTTCTTATTTCATTGGAACATCTTAATATGACTTTTCCAAAACTTAATTTTTTTTTAATAGATTGAGCAACCCGGTAGTGCAGAAATGACTTGCAAGGAAGCGTCAAGCTTCTGTGGTATAAGGGACAAGAAATACCCGGATCGCCGCGCCATGGGATATCCATTCGACCGCCCATCAGGAACCGCGAGCAGCATCGAAGATTTCGTACTTCCCAACATGGCACTAGTTGATGTAACTATTCGTCTCCAGAACGTCACCGAACCTAATCCAAGGAACCCAACCAATTAAAATTAATTTTTTACTTTCTTTGTAGTAGGATAAGAATGGCATGAAAAAAGAAAGGCTGATAGATTAAGTCTTATAAATTTGTAAATATCGTACATATTATTACAGAGCTATAACTAAATTGACCCATTTAGTATAATAAAGTTCGCATATTTAATAACTTTCTTTCATTTCACAAGTTTATAGATAATAAACGCTGGTCAGAGAAACGCCGTTTCTCTCACTGTCGATTTTGCGATATATCTATATCGGTATTCAAATTTCGGCCAATTTCCGGCTGGTCAACCAGAAGCGGAAGTAGATAATAAATTTTTTTTGTGACGAGGAACACTTACTTCAATAAAGATAACAAAAATATGCACCATAAAGGTACTTGGTGACTTTTGGACCCACTTCCGGTTAACCAATTATACCGGAAGTACACATAAATAGTAATTTTTCTACGAGGAAAATATTTGTATAAGAATAGTGTCAAAAAAATGCATGGCTATGGTACTTGGGGACTTTAAGTACCACTTCCGGTTGGCCAACCGGAACCATATATGGCTAAGAACCATCTCCGTACCCACCTCAATATTACTACTAAATTTAATTTTGATCGGCCTTACCGTTTGGCCAGGGCGCGACCACAACGAAATCCGGACACACATACAACCTTTTTTTTTAACGCGCGGGAATCCTTTTACGGACCATCCACCGGTACCCTGGGTAGGCCCGGAGGGGTGTGGGACTCGGCCTGGGCGGCCTCTACCTCCTAAACCTATTGCGAAAGCCATCAGCCGTTATGAATGGGATGCCCCGGATATGTCAGCGACAGGGCAATACACACACACTTGACGAAATCATAGTCAATGCGAAATTGACAATAAATGCAACAATTTAACTGTGCATAGAAACTTTATACGCAGCCCTCATATCTCCTGTAAAACATTGACGTTCATTGATTACTATGTTCCGGCATGAAGGGCTGTAGTAAGTGATATTATTGAAGTAACGAGATTTAACAATTATGGCGATGAGCAGTGTGGCGAAGTTTGTATATAAGATAACTAGCGCCACGTTATTATTGGCGGCAGTAATACATATCGTCAGGCGTCCGTCTTGTTGCTCGAATACATAAACGGTTGTGGTAGACCTCTTTCGCAGAAACCACCATAAAATGAATATTTTTTATAGTTCAGTATGGGATTACCGAAGGAAGTTTCATTATGAAGTGGTGCGCATTGGCCTGTTTGGCGACTGCTTCTATATCTTCATCGGTAGCGTCAGCTCGTCCATATCTAATGTTCTCTCGTACAGTGGTATTGAAAAGTACCGGCTCTTGTCCAACCAGGCCGACTTGTTCACGGAGCCAGCGTACTGACAGGTCACGCACGTCTTTACCATCTACGTACACCTGGAGACATACAAACTATTAAATACAGACTTGTATATTATTTTCTAAATGGTTTATATTTTTTGGCCCTTTAGAACCTAAATTATTCGTTCGTAAATTACGCTTTTCATAGTGAAGAAGTTATTATATCGTTTGTATTTTTCTATACTAAATTTTTAATATAACAGCGCTGCAGGCTGTTGATATGATGATGATATCGTTAATAACATTTCATGCAAACTGTCGATTAAAGGTCCTTCTTTAAGGGACTATGCATTAGACATAAGTAATATTATTTGTTGAAAAGTTTTATAAAAATCCAAAACTTGACAAAGATAATAACTTTGCCTAGTTTGCTGCAATGCTTTTTGGTAGTAGATCATTGTTTAATTAGTAGAGATTGAACTTGAAATCAAATATTTTTCTTATCATAGAATATACATCCCGTATAAATAAACAAATCGTTACATACATTGCCATCAATGGTGTCGTAATAGCGTGATAACAGCTGAATGATAGTAGATTTACCGCAGCCTGAGTGACCAACCAGCGCCACAGCCTGGCCCCGTCTCACGGATAAGTTCACGCCTTTTAAAACCTGAATAATGTTATATGTTTGAAATTATTATAGAATCTATCACGTTATTTAAATGCTATGCAGTCTCTATGTTGACAATATGTTGAACAAATTCAAGTAACCTGCGTAAATATACAAAAAGCTGGATTGACAACATATTCCAAGCATCTTGAGACGCTTTAAGACCAGCAACGGACTTTGTCTACGTATTAATGGCAATTTAAAAGTATGTAACTGCATACATGTAACTGAAATTTATTTTATTATCTGATATTTGTGAATTACTTATTCATGTATAAAAATTTAAAAAGTTAATTATTGTTATAAAAGTCACTTCGTTTGTATTAAAGGATTTTAAAATTAAGCATATTTACGGGGACATCAGGTCTAGATGGGTAGTGAAAATAAACATTCTTCAACTCGATGTTGCCTTCAACACTGCCCGGAACTATTCCTCGGTTCAGAAGAGGGTTGATTGTAGGCACCAAATCGATGAGGTAGAAGATCTGTGCACCAGCGCCGCGGGCTATTCCGAACACCTCCATGAGAGTCGATGATATGCCGAAATTAGCAGAACCCATCAGTACTCCAAAAAATACCTAAGTAAAACACAATTCCACTTTACATTCTAAAACTTTATAAGAATTTTCTTTAAACTTCACTGTAGCATACGTCAACAAAATGTATGTGTTTAGTATAGTTTTTTTTTACGGTTGTTCATACACTATCGATTTCCTTATTGGAATAGAAATAAAAAAAATGATCACGTCACAGACCCTATTCTTAATTTTATTGTTTGTTTTTAGTTCTGGTAAGTGAAGAAAGACAAAATGCAAATAGAAATGGACGTCCCATTTATATTATCTTATCGGTCTATATTAACATCGATTGATATCTGAAGAAATATACTGTAAGAGTTACTTAATACTCACCGATATCATAGTATTGACGTCGTAATTTTCTGGTTCGTCTACCATAAGCTTATAGCCGAACCAAAACGACAAGGCGTATGAACAGAATATACAAAAGAATAAGAATCCCATCGCCAGGCCAGTGAAAAACCCTGAAACAAATTTGAGACTTTTATTTAATTTAGTTGTGAATAATTCTGTCGTCACAATCACCACAGGATACTAACAAATAATGCTGGAGATGTAAAGTTAAACGATGAAGTACTTATTTGATTTATACAAAAAGTTCAAAAACATCGTTATAGTAGTATTAGCATTTTTTTTCGTGCATATAAATAAAATTGTCTGTTAAGAAATTTTAGGTTTTTCTGGGTACGTTTGTATTAAACTATAGGAGATATAATTTATGTTGGAGAGACTAGAACTAAACTCAGGTGAACCGACAACTGATGTAGATCGAAGGAAATAAAGGAAAGCACCGGACTGGTAATTGTTAAAGGCGTGTTAAGCAGTTGTTAACTTGAAAAGACTAAAATGTGTATAACGACGCAAGGTTATATGCGTATGGCAGTAGATTTCATGAAAAAATTAATACCACCAAAATGTCGTACGTGAAAATCAAAATTGTTTGAAGCCAATCGCATATGTATTCTTTTAAGTTTCACTCGATTTATTATTCATTAAATATACATAATTTTTATTTAAAGAGTATATGCATAGAGTTTTTGGGCGTTGGTCGTCCTGTTTAATGTGATCGCTTCATGTACAGGATCATCTACATCGGGTTCCGCATCCACGGTCGTGGGTCCGGAGAACGTAGAGCGCGGCGGCAGCGGGGCTGCTGCGCAACCGCAGAGCGCTGCTTCTCCCCGCCGTTCCCTCTCCCTTTCGCCCGCTGACGCCCTGGCCTCGGGTTGGAAACGCCCCTGGATGTCGCAGGTACTTAGTCTGTTTTATAACGTCATTGCGATGCTTCGTTACGTGGTACATATCTCTTTAAATATTTATAATTAGTTACAAAATAATTGAAGTCTTTATAAAATGTTTTAATATACATTTTCAGAGTCGAGTTCGAGAGTGTCTCGTTAATCTCTTGACCACTTGTGGTCAGAGAGTGGGACTTCCAAAGAGTCCCTCTGTAAGTAAAATACCTATATATATCTTTATAGTAATGGAACTTTAAAATTTTAAATAATACATGCAAAAAGCATGTGTGTGATGTGTCATAGATTATTAGATGTGTGTTTGTGTGTCTATACATACAATGTACACATATCGGTGAATAATTTGAGTGAAATTTCTATTCATCGCTGCGTATAGGACGATTTAATAACCACTTTATGTTCTAAGGTAACTCGCAACATACTGTATAATTATGTCGCATCGCTTTACGCACACACGAACACTACGCTACAAGAGTGCTCGATATATACTTTAACTTTTGGGACCCAGATCACATATGTCAAACTGTCACTTTTTTCTATTTGGTCATCACGAGTAATGTCTCAGAACACATTGCATTTGTCACAGTGAAATATCATGAAGCGTTTTATTTGACCGCTTCACAGCTACTCATGGTCCGTTTCAGTGTTACTTAGTGTACATGTTGACGTCTGATTTGGAGATTTATGGCTTGATACGAGAACCCCAAAGATACGTGCATTTTACTTTTTTTTTTAAATTCCACATTTTGTTGCATATAGCGCTTTTTTAAACTACAAGCTAACTGTCAAAACTTTCCAGTAACTTCATTAGAGTAAAAACAGAAAACAATATTTGTAACTTTGACTTTGTCCGTGCGTATACGCCGTTGCGTACCGTTCGTAGTGCACTCTTGAATATTGAACTCTTATCAATACACATTGCACTCCTTATAAGGCACTGAACAAAGGTAAAAACCATTAATGTATATGCGACTAACGTGACGTTATCTCTACTTACTAGGTCGTAGTTAGATAGATTGTTTGCATCCCTTTGCTTACTGATGCAGTTTTACATGTTCATAGGTTATTATTTATCTACATACATAGTACATATTTCCAAAAAATTTAAAAGTAAATACTGAAGTTATACAGAAATAGCTGTGTTTCACCATAGACCGGAGAAGTTTCAACCTACTTCTCACAAAAATTACTTATTTAGCAAATGTTTTAGTCTAATTATAGGTAAAACCTGATAAAATCAAGTTATGCATTGATTGTTACTTCCAAAACTTGTTCTTTGATCGCATTAAGTTAATTAGATGTGCATTTAAACCTGCTTATTATTTTAGATTTAACATATTTTGTACGCATGTGTCTAGACATTGAATAGCTTTCGTGGAATTGTCAGGTAATATTCAGTCAGAGTTCGGAGCTCCTAGAGCGGGAATCCTCCATGACGTCATCGCTGGAGGAAGTTTCCGGAACGCCCGGTAACGAGCCCTCGGGTGGCGCACCGCCCACTGATCATTTCGGCGTCTTCAAGGACTTCGATTTCCTTGAATACGAGAGCGAGAGCATCGAGGTAAGCACTTAGAAATAAAATTAAAAGCTTGGAATTTCCTTTACAACAATCATGAACATTATTTTTCGTATTTTGTTGTTAAGAAATTGTCAGCATTCTGTATTATTGTAATGTTAAGAATTTAACGTTTTATATAATTTCGGATAAATGTAAGGGAGTTACCCAGGAGAATATCTAATTTGATAATCCTTCCAGAGGAGAGGACAGAGATTGAGATTTTAAATAAATTAAGAATTGGATGACTTGCTTAGTAAATAATATTATTTTTACAAAGTAGATTCTAAACTCCCTTATATTTATTAGATTTTAGTAACGACACAACCCTACTTTTGTGCTGAATTGATTACTTATGTGCCATCCACTTTTGATACATTTTATTGAACGATAGTGATAAAATCTGTGAGTTTAATTATATATGTAACAGGGCGAGAGCTCAGACAACTTTAACTGGGGTGTTCGGAGGCACCTACCGAGCGAGGAGCGCACAGAGGCAGGTGGTGCCGAGCGCAGCCCTCCACCGCAACGCTCCCGGCATCATCACCACAAGCTGGTCAGTTAGTCACCAGTACTCAAATTTAACATGAGTCTTTATTTTAATCATGTTGTGTATATTTTATGTTTTACGAAAAAGAAAAACGCGACAATCGTTTGAATTCCCAAAATTTAATTGTCCTCGAAAACAAGCCAAATGTTGTCGTATTGTTAAGCGGGCAAGCGGCGCCCCGCTACATAGACAACTAAAATTCATCCACGTCCGATTATAAATATTTAAGTACCGTAACATTTCACGAATACTTACGTGACATATGTCGTTACAAAGCTGGGGCACGATGACTCTTCGGACGAGGACGGCGGATGGGACGAGACGAGCGGTGCCCGCGGTGACGCGGACACGAGCGCCGGGCACGAGCTAGCGCTTCGTCCCCGAGGTCATTCATTTTCCAGCGCCTCAAGCGGTGAGCCAGATGGTGAGATTATTTTTAACTCCCTTGTTACTTTTTTCCTGTATGATCAGCAATCACCGCCCTACCTTACACAGCAAATAATATATCACACATATGCTCCTTTTAACCACCGTACGTAAAATCTTGACTTGTATGTAATATAATCTAAATTTGTAATTTTCTAAGAATATCAATGTCTATTTGTGTAACTTTACTATCATCAATTTTATTTTCTTGATTTCGTCTCGTAGATTGTCAGAATTTCACCGTTTAGTTACTAAAATATTTTATCCATAAGCAAATATATTCGCTTAAATAACTTCTTAAATAATGTGCCACTTCCAAAAAGTTTTCTATCATCCACAGTATAAAAAAAAAAGACATTAAACAAATTTTCAATACCTTTTGTCTATTTTTTCCGAGTACAATATTGGTTACTATACCTGTGCTAATGCAGCGGAACGTGGCGACGTAACTCCGGTGCCAAGTGCTGCCAGTGGTGCGGGTGCTGCGAGCGCTTCGAGCGCTGCGCTACGCGACGCCTGGCGCTGCTCTGTCGCTGCTCTTCTGCGTCACGCTGCGCATTTACCGCCGCTCGCGCTCGTACACCGGCTACACACCGTGCTCAAGGCACATACCTCGCTCCTTACATTGCACAACATATCTTAACCACACACTATTAACTATTCCCCGTAAATGTTTAATCAAAAAAAAAACAAAGTAGAATATCTGTTCTCGTAAATATACATGCATCTGACACATGCATCTGAAAAGCAATGGTTTATCACACGTGGGAGATCTCTACTTTGATTCCCGGGTCGTATTTTGTAAATCGGCCGCCATAACAGCATTGCTGTGTTCTGATTGCCAACATAAGGGAGTTAGAGTATTCTAGGCGAACACACTTCACCATCAACAACGCCATTGTCACTTAACACCATATGAAATTAAAGTCCAGTATTAGTGCATAGTAGACAGTCAGAGACATAAAGTCGTCGTATGTTTCACTACACCTATTGACCACGACCCTGTTATGTCGTAATACGACTTAGTTATTAGTCAGTTGTAAATAAATGAAGATTTTTTCGTAGGAAGTGACGTCGAAGACAGTCGCTGTCTGCGGGGAAGGTGCGCTTGCAGGCGTTGGTTCGGGCGAGCTCGCTGCTGTAGTGGAGCGTCTAGCGGGGGAGGAGCCGCCACTGCTGTGGGCTGGCGCTGCAGCCGCTGATTGTGCGCGCGTACGCGACGCTGTCCGCTTCGCAGCGCTCGAAATCAACGAACATCTCGAGACTTACTTCGATCGCCGCGAGCATGCGCTGGAGGTCTCATACAATCTTACTGTTTAAAATTATTTAACAATATTCAGAGTATACGTCAATGGAAAAAAAAACATTCTTTATCATAACTTTAGTTATCAGTACGATAACTAAAGTTAATACTAACTGGTGTTAGGTCTTTATTGCTAGACACCGCCAAGTTAAGTACTACCACGTCGCCCATTGCGGCTTCAAAGCAATACAAAACAAACATTACTGTAGTTCCGGTTTGAAGGGTGTCATAACTAGTGAAATCAGTGACGTAACAATGTTTAATGCCTTTTGGTTTAAAGTGGCTAGAAGATGCCGTGTTTATTTTCATTACTAGCACCACAAGCGATATGTGCTTTTAGTTTTCTTTTATTTATTACAAAAAAGATGTCGGGAGAGAACATGTAACATTGTGCAATATAACCGAAAAACTGTGCATCTTATTTTTAGCACTAAAAATACAAGAAATCGTTAATCCTGTTACATACCATTCTTATTATATTTTTGCAACAAACAGTAAATTTTTAACAGACAGTCAGTATATATTTTATTTGATTTTACGCCGGAAACATTCGCGGCTACTAGGAATCTTCTCATTTGATACATTTGTATATTATGTTCAATTCTATAACGCTATATAAATTAATTGTATATGCGGGTCTATTAAAGATGCTGGAGCTGTCTCGAAGCAGCGAGGAGACTGCCCGCAGTCTCTACAGGCTCATATTCCAGCTCCTACTGCTACTAGAGACCAACAACAAAATGGTAGTCGCCGTCTATCACGCCGCACTCGACAACAGGGTGAGCTGTTAGATTTTTTGCAAAAGGAAGCCATCATCATTTTAATTTATATAGTTTAATAAATGAAGTGTTCTTAAACCTTATTTTCATTTTGTGTATGTGAATATTTAGGAAAAGGCATGTTTGAAAACATGTTACAAAAAAAAGGATACATTTAATTTGTTAATCTTTAATTATTATTAAAAATTTACAGCGAAAGACAAACATTTTTTTTTAATTGACAGTAACTTACAAAAGTTGAAACGAAATGACTATACCTTCATTTCGTGAACATACTCCACATAAGTTCCTGTTAAAAAAAATATAATCTATTATTTGATTCCAGGGCGTTGAGATGAGTGGAGCGGTGTGCGCTGTCCGCAACGCGCTGGCAGCCAGCATCGGGGATTCGTGGAACGAGCAGGGGGATGCCTCCCCCGCACCGCACGATGATGCGAGACTTACCCATCTGATGCAGCGCCAAAAGTAATGACACACCTGTTACAACTATCCCTTAGCTCTTCTTGATTCCGCACGGTGGTCTACTCTCCCACTTTCAGTGTACATTTAACGTGTTTTACCTACAGGTGGGCTGCAGCACTGGCGCTTGTCCGCGAGCGCAACGCTGAGCGCATATTGGAGCGCGGCGAGCTGCCGGAGGACGACATAACTAGTTTGCTGCACGTCTACTGCAAAGGACTTGCGCAAACACACCCCGGTAAACGAGAATCACGTTTCACATACCAAGGTTATGAACGAGAAGGGAAGGTTATGCACTGTCATAGTCACTGAAAGAGACAATTAGGTGGCTATACTCGGTGTATCCCTCCGCGATCCAATCAGAATCAGAGGAGATCCGTAGAAGAACTAGGGTCACCGGCACAGACCAAAAGACTGTTAGACTTAAGTAGCAATAAACTAGGCATGTCGTCCGAAGGATTGGGGGCCTATGAGACAGTAAGATTCTCGAGTAGCGATCGCATACAGGAACACCAAGTAGAGTGACGATCAGGATAAAATCTGGAAAACTCTCGAAGCGCAAACCCAATCGGTGTCGATGTCTTTGGGGAAGCCTATGTCCAGCAGTGGGTGTCTATCGGCTGATCATAACAATAAGAGATTATCATATTATACAATACCATTTTACTCTATAACATCTCTGGTTCGATTCCGGATCCGCAGGTGGCGGACAATGGTTGGTGACAGAATTTTTTCTAACACTTGCCTATGTCCTACTTTCAACATATGAGAGCTTACGTGTTTTAAGCTGACACGCTTTGATTACATACTTACTTGTTTTGAGCTCTTTGGCCTCGTTTTTATTTAACATCCTACGAAATTGAGGTCTGGTGTAAAAACCTACAGAAGATTACATTTAAGATGAAGACCTTTCCGAAAATAATATTATTGGACACTGAACATACATTTTAATTTAATTTAGAAATGGTCGCAATCACGCGTCCGGTGAACGAGCTATCACAGTACCTATCATTTATGATGGAGAGCCTGTATAAGGTGTCGGTGGCTCTGCAGCGGCAGGACTACTGATGCCAGGCCCGCCGCCGGATCCGCGTGCCAGCGCATGCGTTACGCACTTCCCACCAACAGCGACGCAAGCGCAACTAAGCATCGTGCATCCATTAGTAACTTGCGATAAGCAACTAATAATTTTCAAGCTTCTAACAAATAAAATAATAATTATTTTGCTCTTGCTTCATTAGAATCTGAACATATGTAATTTTGCAGAGACTTTTTTTTATACCACTGAGGTACTAAGACACATGGCCTGGCGGTAACCAATTACCGTAGCTTACGGAGGCCCGATATATCACAATGCGAACGTTCTATCACATGTTTACTCTAATTATACTGTCAATTCACAAAATGTTATTATATAGATACGTAATTAAATTACAAACACTCTCTCTCAATGTGCTGTTAATGTATTGTTGTAATTTGCGGGCTCATTTCGTCATCAAATGTCTAATAGCTGAGAAAATAATGCGGTGAAGTGTATATCATGGTAAGTAACGCCACATTAGTTATGGGTAGGCGTATCACTTGCCACCCGATGAACAGCTCCGCTCGTTGAATAATGTAAAATTGTACGCCAAGTCCGCAAAATAGCTTTTAGATGGGAAAAAAGAAAATCAAAAAAATATGTCTGCACTAATTAAAATAACTTTTCAGTATTTTTTATCGAATTCAAATTTTACAATACAGATGTGTTATTATTTTAATATTGATATTTTAAAATTTTACATGTTAAATGAATTATTTAAAATTAAATCAATGAACGTATAGACAAATTAACTTATTTTGATTTTAACAAATATGTACTATGTTTCGATGAACCAAATAATTATTCAATGTATTTTATTTAGTTTTAGTACTAAGACAACTAATATAATGCTCCATAAATATTTTCATTGCTTTTAGATAATGCGATGTGTAGTTAATTAACTAGCGATTGTTGTGACTAAAGCCGCGTGCACCCTTGGCCACTTGTTTCTACACTGTCGCGGTTAAACTTTACTTTCAACCTTTCTGTGTTTAAAATACTTTTTATGTTAAATATTTTTGCTTGGTTTGATCGCATAACAATGAAAATATCAACTGTTTTTAAATAATTTTAACTTATTCTCTCTGCAGACGCTACTGTGGGCACACAAGCTTTCTGCAATCTTTATTGAACAATTTATACTAAATCCTCATTTTTAGCTTATATACTCAACTATTGTTTGTGATATTATTTTCTTTCGTTTTTTTTTAAACAAATATGACAATATTTATTATT